>APFE031436137.1:60682-100744 GCA_000404065.3 Pinus taeda
CAATGCTTTGGACAATTTTACCAATTTAGGATTTGTAGCTGTTCCGATATTGACCTCTTCCACACCCTTCTCTGTTGGTTGCAATGTTGGCTTGCGGGCTACATCATCTTGATCAAAGAGTTCTTCTAGAGGTATCAAGCCTTTGGGAATAACGTTATTCTTCAGCTATAATACGTCCATCTCATTGATCTACACCTCATCTGTACCATTACCTTTATCATCGTCATTTTCTTCATCAACTGAGGTCTCTTTGAACTTGCCTTTGTTTTGCATAAAATCATCAATCTCCTCATCATCTTGGAACACTTGCCAATATCTTTGATTGTCTGGAACGGTTGGATGATGCTTGACATGGATTTTGAATTTATTGCTGGAGTTCATTGGGATCTTCAAACTACTTTTTGCCTTGGCAAGAGCATCAGCAATACTATTTTGTATACGAGGCACACATGTTAAGGTGTATTCTGAAAATAATTTTAAAATGTCTAGAACTGCATTATGGTAAGCCCGCATCCTAGGATGCTTTGCTTGATATTCGCCTCTGACCTGCTTGAGAACCGATTCGGAGTCACCATACAGTGAAATCCTCTTAGCATTCAGCTTTCTTAGAATCGTTAGGCCAGCAATCAAAGCTTCATACTCAGCTTCATTATTTGAACACTCAAAAGCCAACTTGTAAGAGCATACCCGCACGTTACTAGGGACTTTGTTCGGGGCGGAGAAAGGATTACGTACCCAAATTCCAATTCCAGTGCCATCATTTCCCACTGCTCCATCGAAATCCATGGTCCACAAACCTTCTTCCTCCTCTTTCAAGTGCTGGAAATCTGTTTGTTGTGCCTTGTCTGCTTGCTTTCCATTATTTTCAACTAATTGCCCAATGGTGTTCTTCTATTCTTGTCCTTCTTTCTTTAAAATTTCTCTGAAATTTTATGTTATTTCTAGAATATCATCTGCTTCTACTAACTGACTATCTATATCATTGAAACTATCTGAATACAAAACAAAAGACTCTAAATCTGTATGTACATAGTTAATTGGATGATTTATTGGTTTCTCCTTGCTTGTGATCATGTACTTCATTTTTTGTTCCCGATAAATTTCCTCATTTGCCCAAAAACTGGAATCGTTGCATAGGAGAAATCTAGTTGTAGTGTCCCTTTCAACTTCGCTACCCAAGACCTGGAAAGAAGCATGCCAAACCTGGGAGGATTATCTGCTACAACAACATCCATGAAAACATTCTTCATTGGGAGCTGATCCAAACTCACAACCAAGTCTTTGATGAGACCTATACATCTTACTCTGCTAGAATCAAACGAATAGAGATCATGATATTGACGGGTGATGTCCAGACCAAGCTTATCCATGATTGCCTTGGGCATGAGATTGTGAGAAGCTCCGAAATCGAACATGGCATTATGTAACACAAAATCATGCGATCTTAAACTGATATAAAATGGTGGCACATCACTATTAGAAGACTCACCATTTGATGCTGGCCCAAAAATCATTTTAGGTTAATAATCTTCGACATTCACCATGTCGGACATTGGGTCCAAATTCAACATTTTAGATACTTGTCCTCTATAGTTGTTGTTCTTCATTATTTCAGTCAATGGGATGGATACCTTTAGTTTAGAAATCTCATTTTCCAAATTAAAAGCGGGAATCTTTTCTACCTCTTTGACTGGGATTTCTTTCCTTTCCTTTTATTTCGATGCAACTTGCTGATGTGATTGTTCTGCTGATGGTGATTTGCTGCTCTCCGGATCAACCGCCTCCTTTCCTTTCCTTTGTGTAACTGCTAAATCATTCTTTGATGCCTCAACCTCCTTCCTTTTCTGAATTGGCTTGACCAGCACATCTCTGTTTCTAAGTGAATATCATTGTTGTTGGGTGGACAAAGCATTCATATAGCCTCTTTGGTATTCATTATATTCTTCCTCTAAGACAGTGTCATTTGCTAGAATGAAATCTACGTCTTTGTGTATCGTTGAACTCTCTGCATACTCTTCATCCTCAGTGAGCTAAATAGGCAAATCATCATGAGTAAAGAGGTGATTTTCTTCACCTATTACATTCCCTTCCTCATCTGATTCCAGTCCATGCACAAAAGTTTGCTGCAAAGGTTTCTGTACTGGCTGTTGTGCAGTCTACTCTTGGGCTCGTTGATCTCCCTGTCTTATTCTATATTGTGGTTGTTGCTACCCACGAAAGTTAGGATTTCTAACTTGTGGCTCCAGTTTGTCAAGTTTCACTCTTTCAAGCATCTGCTCTACCTTCTGAAGTAGCTGATCTACCGAGGAAGATTCTTCCTTTGCAGTGACCTTCTTCTCTGCCTTTTCTCTAGCTCTCTTGGTCAACAAATTCGCTTCAACGCTGACTTCTATCTTCTGCATGTCTTCCATTGTGGCCGGTTCTCTTTCTCTCAATTGATAAGCCATGTCAGCATCAAAACCATCTGGGAACTTCACCATGGCTAGTCTCACAGGTGGCCTTAGATGATCTGGAATTTCGTTATAAACTGAATTGAATCTGATGCAGTAGTCTTGGACCGACTCACCAGCGTTTCTTTTGATTTGCTCATATTCGGCCAGAATTTGAAAAGGATTCTTTTTCACTTCCCAGCGGTTTAAAAATTGTCTTTGTAAGTCAGCCAAGGTAGCGATACGTGCAACCAGCAAACCTCTAAACCATTTCCTCACTTCACCTACAAATGTCTGTACAAAGAGTCTCATTGCCACATTCTCTGCATCGATCTCATGAAGTTCATAAAAGTCTGCCATTATATCCACATGTTGCTGAGCAATAATGCCATTAGGGGTGCCATCAAAAAATGGGATTTTGCTTTGGTAATCAGCTGGCATATCATCTAAAACTTGAGGCAAGACAAGAGATGTGAAACGGGCAGCCATCACTCTTGGCAGATTTGTCCTCGGAGGTGTTGAAGGAGTGTCCACAGTTTGTAAGGGGCTAGCAATTGGAGTTTGAAGCTGAGCTACTATCTAGTTATCAATCGACCGGTTAGCCCTTTCTGTCTCCAAGTCTACAAGAAACTGTGGATTGTGGACAGTAGAGTCAATTGCCCTTTCGGATCTGGTTTCGAACAACGATAATTCAAACTGCTCATCAAACTCTAGCTCTTCAATATACTCAAAAATGTCTGGGCATGAATGGGATTTGAACACAGGCGATATAGAGCTTTCTTGGCGACGAATTCTTGAAATCAAATTGGGATTTTCGTAGATGTGCAAAGGGTAGGGATCTGGATTAGCTCTGGTGTATCTTCTAGAAGCCAGCGTGCTATTGAGAAAAATCAAAGGACACAACCAACTTTACTCAGCCTATCAAATCCTAAACTTATCATCTGGAAGCTTAGAATTATTAAGAAGCAAGAGGATTGATTTCATTCCCCAGTGGAGTCGCCACTATGTTAGCACCTAATTCCGCCTTAGGCTAAAAGAAGGAAAAATTCAAGGTAACCACAAACCACGCTCAGTCTGGTATCTAGCCCTACCAAAACAGGAGAGGACTCTCTCCGAGTCACACTCAGTGAATAGATAAATGAAATGGCCTGAGATGACTTACAGTGAAATATTTATCTTAGGCTAGTAAGTGAATATGGATACAAGAAGTGATTTTTATGAATGACTGTGTTTCTGGGATGGTATGGGACCAATGGACCGCAATGAATAGAGAATTTAATACAAAGGCACAGATTACTTCGTGAGGCAAGATAGGCAGAAAGCCTAGAAATTTAGTTTAAGATAGCGCAGAATGGAGAGATTGACTAAGAGGGTGAAAAGGGCATGAACAACATGAATCCTTTTCAATAGAAGAATGAACACTAAACATGAAATTTTTCCCATAGGCAGAGCAATAAAATTGAATTCTACCTTATCTAACTTAGAAATTTCACTGGAAATGAATATGAAATGAACTATGAAACATAACAAGATACATATGAAACATAAGAGACACATTTGCTACACCCACAACCACATGAATCTCATGAAAAAGAGCCGCTGCCTTTCATTAATCCTCTATAAAAATATACAGTGAAGAAACATAGTTTCTTTCCCACAGTTTCCCAGAAGTTACAAGCCAACCAACCCTTTGCAAATAGTTTGCATACAATATATAGAATGTGACATGAAGAGATAGAATGCCCAAGGGTTGGAGAGTTACTCGAATCATTACAAAACGAAGGTGGAGAGCCAAACATCAACTACAGGTGCAGCGTCACAAACATGACAAATGGCTTGGGGTGACTGTTTGCCTTCCTTTGCCACTTGGATAGAAGCCCATCTGGAGTAAAATACTTTAAATGATACCTTTGGTGCTGAAAAAGTGAAGTGTAGATGAGAGGGCCCACTTATGAAAAGTCGCGAATCAAAATTTCGCAAAACAGAGGTAAATTGGGCCTTTTTTCCTATATGCGCCACGCCACTTTGGGGCTAGTTTTGAGGCACTTGCAGGAGTCCAAAATGTGCCCACGTGTGCTTGTTGGAAATCTTGTCCTATCTACTTTCCAACCCAAGTGGAATTTTTGAATTTAGAGCTCATTTTCCCAACCAAATCTTCATTCTCCCAAGACTGCTTCCTGTGTGTCAAAATAGGGGCAGTGAGGCCATGTTTTTGGTGTTTTTGACCTCCTGGAGACTCAAATCATGCCCAAATTTCTTGCCTGAGTGCCAGTAGTCATGATTTTGCATGCTAAATCCAAAAATGCAAGCCATTTCTCATTTGGAGCTCCCAATCCTACGCGTCGTGCCAGTGGCGCGGCGCACAGGGAGAAAAAACCTGTGTTTGTGACCAAAAATTTCCATGTGACCAAAATTGTCCCAAATTTCTTGAAATTTGGGATGGAGGTTCTCTAAGAGGCACTATGTTGGGCCACAAAAGCTTCAGCCAAGATTCGAAGCCGATCTTTCTGTTTTTCCTCTTTTGTTGCTCTAATCAATTTAGCCTTCAAGCTCCTTATCCGGGCCTTTGCACTCATGTTCTATGCCCTGTAATGACAAGCCATCCTCCTCAGTATGGTTTTGTCTCTGTTGGCCTTCTCCAGCAGTTTCTCTAGGTGGATATTGATCTGCTCTAGCCATGACTCACAGTCATTGTTGATCTCTTTCTCCAAGGTAGTGAGCTCGATCCTTCTTTGTTGGGTAGCTTGTCGATTTTCACGAATGCTTTGCAGCTCCATGATCACATGCTAGTCCTCAAGCTACTTCTTCCTCTACTCTAGATACTTGATGATCCATCTGGCCCTCTCCACATTAAGCGACAAGTCTTGGATCTCTGTGTTCTGCTCCTGAATGGTCATCCTTAGTTTGGCATTCTCCGCCTCTGCCTCATCATCCTGAATGAGGATGAAATCGGCCTCCTGTTCACCTAATGGCCCCTCATCATGCACAGGCCTCTTGCCCTTGTCCTGTACCTATGTCATTGATGCCGGAATCGAGGCCCCTTCCACCCCGGGTGGAGATAACACTTGCTTTGCTGCTGCAAACAAGTGCCTACTGCCTCTCTGATATGTAACAAAAAATGGCATGGTAGTGGTCTCATGGTGCTCATACTGATGAGAAGGACCACCCACCTCCTGCTCTGGCTCTGATAGTACCTGTGATGTGCTGAAGAAGTCACGGGAGATGAAGTCCTCCCAAGCAATGCCCTGTAATCCCAACTGATGATCTACCAAAATCTGGATAAGAGCAAAGTGATACACACTGTTAAGCTGCTGCTGAGGGGTCTTATGCAGCATGAAGGTGTTCATCCTCTCTATGTTCCTACATATGAAAAATGGGAGGTTCATCTTCCTCACCCTGGTAAAATGCATGAGCAATCGGATGTGATAGGCATATAGTCAAGAGAAACTCCCCTCACAGTTGAAGTACTTCATGATCAATTTCATGAGTGGATCATACTCATCTTTCAAGTATCTGAAGGGAAAGACTCTTGTGAGCTGACTCAAGAATCTGGCCTTGGTGTAAGGCTCATTGTGTTGCCTATCCACCTTCTTCTTCTTATGCCACTTTTCTACAACATTTGGTATACTTGTTGCCACTGATATAGTTTCGGGTGTTAATGTGAAGGTGACCCTCGCCAAGATAAATTGACTTCCATGTAGGTGAAGCACAAATAGACGGGCCAACTCATGATGAACTCTAACATTTTCCACCCTTTGACAAAATTCAAAACATGCTAGGTGTTGGAAACATGACATGGCAAGAGGGCATGCTTGTAATTCAGTGAGGGTAGTGGGCTCATCCCTGACATGTTTGCCACTCTTTTGATGTCTCCTCGGAGCCTGCTCTTCTGAGGATGAGTCACTTTGTGTCTCCATCTCATACTCTGATGAATTTTGTGAAGCCATGACTGATGTGTGTCCTGTACCTAGGCTACCCTTTGATGATGGTGTGAAACTGGGTGCCTTTGTGATATCTGTCACCAAGGGGAACAATGAAATAGGGATACTAGGACGAGAGTAATGTAATGGAAATAGGGGTCATGGGGAGAAGTTTGTTTAGGGATATGGATGGGGTTTGGATATTTTGATAGGGTAGGGTTTGGGGTGTTATGTTGACAAAAGAGTGGAGGGATAGGGGATAGGGTTTGGTAGTAATTTATTGTAGGGATACTAGGAAAAATGAGAAAAGGGGGGTAGGAAAAAATGGTAGGTGAGGGGAAAATGATGGGTGAAATGAAACCTTGGCACTAACACCACACTTTTGCAACCCTAGCCATCATGGTTTTTGGTGATTTCTTGTGGTTGATTTTATGAGTTTGGTTGCATTCAAACATCGCAATAAACCACCATATCATTTATAAAATTTGATGAACAAGTCATGTCATAGAGCCTACCTTTCAATTTGATGGGCTTCACAAAAAAATTGAAGTGATTTGGCACTGTTTCGGCCCTTGGTCTGTGTGTTTCACACGTAAAACCCAGTGCACCACGCCCTAGGTGTGTGCCACGCCCCTTGAAAAATTGAACTGAGGGCTGGCTCCGTGTGCGCCGCGCCCCTGCGTATATGCGATGCGCTCCTTGAAACTACCTCCAACTCACTCAAACACACACGATGCACACTCAAGCCCTTTGCAACGTTTCTCTAAGGCTTGGATTAGCACAATGACTTTTATTTTGATGAAAACTTGTATATAAAGCCTTGGAAGTGATGGGTTAAATTTTTGCTTCCTCAAAAACCCATTTTTCTAATGTTATGTTTTGACACTTTTTCACTGACTTTAAAACACACTGATTTTCACTTTCCCTTTGAAATTTTAGTTCAAATGATGAAATTTTTGGCACTCTTTGTAGGGATTGCATGACAGGACATTTGGCCATGGAAACCATGCTTGCACTTGAAGAAATCAACTGACGATTTTTTTTTTTTTTGAAATTTTTATCACAAATGACATTGTTTGACTTTTCTTCAAAACAAAGTTTTGAAGAACAGTCGAAGTCTATCCACATGACGATGAAGCTCTCTGAATCATAACTGTTTAAGGGCCTCACTCTAGCCTACATGGCTTTATTGAATATGTTTAAAGACCAAATTGATGAATCCCTAGACCTAAACATCGAAAATGACTTTTGTCCTTTAAAGGACCAGACCTTGACTGTCATGGACTTTGGTGATTATTGACAAAAGACCTAAGCCAGCAAGAGCCATACATGAGGGGGAATGACTAGCATGACCTTCTCCATTAGATTATGGCATGCCCCTAGCGAAATGAAGCTGGGTGAATGGAGCAGGACACCTAAAAATGAAATGCATAAAGAGTTTTGATCTCTGACGGAGGACTGACCAGACCGACTCTAACACCTCTGACACTTGCCTCTTTGTTTTCGACCAGGGATGAGTAAGAGATCATTAGTCTCCAAGTGGAATCAAGAACTATCAGAGAGAGGACACTAATCAAAACCCCATAAGATGACTCACCCCCTACAATCATCTATATATGGATCCCTCATAACAGAGATCCCGAGGCTAGAATCTTGTATCTTGTAGAGAAGTGTTGTTGGTTTTCTGGTGAAACTTCATAGTGTTGGGTGATCTAAGCTTTACTTGAGGTGAGGAAGGGCTTTCTTGCTGGAGGATGATGCTGGGTCATAACAATTGGTTGTAATCCTCTTGCTATTCTTGATATTAATAAAGCTATTCAACTTTTCCTCCATATTCTTGTATGTCTGATTGTATATGCAGTTGTGTGGTTAATACATATCTGGTCCTGTGTTATTTATGAATATAGATCTCTTTTCTTCGATAGTAGTATGTTGCTTTGATTCCACAGGTGCTCTTTGAGGCTGGGCGGACAAAGAAGAAGCGGCAAATATTTATCAGGAAGCAGAGGAATCAAGTAAGGAACCAAGCGCAAGACTAGGTTGGTGTCCTTTGTTCCACTCTTATCTATTTTCATAAAGGGAAACGAAAGTAGCCTTTACTTGTTTGTTTCTAAGATAGCTACCAGTATTAGTGGGAATAACAGCTCTGAGTGGACACTATTCCTGGTAACAGAGTCATCCTTCACCACGGGTTCTTCCTTAGATTCCCACACACACTCATCATGAATGATGGTGTAGGTTGGTTACATAAAACCAACTCCGTCGACAACTTGATCCTCGTTCACAATAGGTGAGGAGTCCAGAATGGAAGAACATAAGACAATACAATTTGGAGGATCAACAGAATGGGATGATGGAAGTTGAGGGAATGAATCCACATGACAACCAAGGATAGAAAGCCAAATCTACGTAGATATCAAGAGTAGGTGGGGTGGGAGGATGTGATAGTTCAATAGAGGTATGTGCATGATCTCCCACATCACTTCATGGTGGTGGAATTATTTGATGAGGTGAAGGCAAACAGTCACTTGTGACAATGACTTTGCCTGTTCGTGATTGTGCAGTTCCATCACCAAAGTATAGGTGGGATTCAAGTGATTTCAAGAATTTCATATTTTCAAATATGTAAAGAAGATACTCAAATATCTCATCGATAAATTCCCAACCAATATCATCTTTGGGGAAATGGTATGAAATATTACAAAAGTGTGTGTGAAATTGTTCAATAGATTCATTGGGTGCTTTTTGTAATTTCAGAATTTCTTTGTTGAGTGTTTCATGGTCAAAGTGATTGAAAGCATAGTCTATCTCTATGATCAGATGAGCAAGAGAATGAATAGATTTTTTGGGCAGCGTGGCACACCAGTGCAATGGGTTCCCTCAAAGCGTGTAGATGAATAGAACACAACTCATGTATTCTTAGAAGAATCCATGTCTTTCGCATGAGCCTACAATGCCGACCGCATGCCTAACAAAGGCTACATAGTCTCCACCATCAAATGTTTTATTATACAAGTTATCCAAGAGCTTTTTTGAGATGATGAAGTCGTTTCCATAAGACATGCACTCTGGAAGAGCAACTCGGTAGTTAGTCATGATATATATGTAGAAATTCAAAATAGATGTGAATACTCAACTTGTCATCTAGCCCTCCTTTTATCACCAAAATGTTAACAGTGTTGGAAATGCTAACGTGTAAGGGGATATCCACAGTAAGAAGTCCCAATTAGACCTGAGACCGTTTGGTGTAGGAATCTTAGCAGTGGGTCATACGGTAATGCCTTGACCATGATTTCACATAGAGGCAAGTAAGATGTCTTTGTTGGTAGCAAGGGTGTGACACTTGCAGCAAGCCAAGGAAGGTGCATGAGGGGTTCTAGCACACTAAGGTTGAGGTGAGTGCACCCATTGGAAACCTTTAATAGTGCGTGGCTTGGAAGGGAACACACGAGCGAAGATGCATCACAAGCTGGAAAGAAAGTTAGTGAGCAATCCAAAGTGATGGTTAAACCAACAATACATTTCAGAAAGATTCATACATACTTATATATAATAGTCCATACATGCATGTGTAAGCAAAAAAATACATATATCATTTAGAGTAAACCAGATAGCATAGAATACTATACAAAATATGCATGAAAAGTGCTAGATTTATAATATTAAGTGTAAGTTACAGTCAAACAATACATCCATTTCCAACCACGAGTTCCAATAGTGGAACGTTACATCCACAACTGAATGCTCCTCCAAAGAGATGTACTAGCTCTACACAGTGCAGAAGCTAAGGCTTGTTACAATATTGTCCAAGCTTTCTCTAAGATACTCCTATCGAAGCTTGGCTGACCAAAAACCTTTACAATGAGTTATGAGGTTCTATTTATAGAAAAGGGTGGGGTGACCCTTGACATTCCCCTTTGTGACTGTTCATCTACCCTCATGACTCTAGATATACTCTATGACCGTTACATCCAACTATTGACACTTGAACTTCCACTTGACACGACGTTACATTACAATGCACAAGTGCTTATGTGAGACAAAATGGCTTGAGCAAGCCATGCAAGACATCACTAACACTCAGTCCATTGTGGTGAGACTAGCTCTTTGACATGCTTGTGATGGTGAAGGTAGTGAGTTGATGCCAAGCTTGGTCGTCCGTGATGGTGTGCATGCATCCCATGGTGACATCGTGCTAAAGTGAACTCTTGCCTCTGTTGCATCCGGGTGCATTGGTGTGGCTCCTTCATCCAATTCGTCTACTAGCATGCACATGGTCTTCTTGGTGCAACCAAAATGGCAACACACTGATGCATAAAGTCCGTGTTAATATTCCAGTGTGTGATGGTGGTCATGTGCATCAACCGTCAACTACATGCTCAGCTCCAGTTGGAATTGCTTCTTGTCTTCACCTTGGTGAATGTACTGAATGGGTTGGATCGAATGTGTGCACATAATGACATGCATGTTGTTGAATCCCTGGCATGTGATCAAAAACATTGCTCACCATGTTAGCCTCATGTTAGCTGTTGGGATGGATATATAACTTGTATGGGCACAATTTCATCCGTGAGTGCATGTTGAACCCCCTAGTCTTCCTATTCTTGTTGCAACTCATTCACTTATCTATGCAGCTCATGTTCTTCATTGAGTTGCTACTTCAGCACATGCAAATATCTCTTTGTTCCATTCTCTATCTTTGCATGATTGCGCCATCACCTCATAGCCTGAGTCTCCAATGTTTCTTTCATCATCAGTGGATCTTCTTGAGCTTGCAACTTTGTTCTACCTCTATGTTTTCAACAACCTTCCTCTTGCATTCGTTGCATTCGGTAGGCTGCCTTCAGCTATTGTTCATGATGTTGCTCGTTGTGATGATGCTACTGTCATAACTTGATGTCCTTGTCTACGAGAAACTTGATGTCTTCGTGAGTAGGCAAGCTCATAGAAACTTGTTCGGCTGCATCCCCAATGTGCTTTGAATGATGTCTTCAACTCTGATCTCCTGGAAACCATTGTACATGTGATGCTAAGAGGTAGATGAACACCTGTGATACTTGGAGACATGGAAACACTCATGGAAAACAATCTGTTAGTTAAAAATCAAAATGAACTTGAGAACTCACTTGCAACATACCTGTGTCACTGATCATGAAGGTCGCACAATTTCTGCCAGGAGGTCGGGGGACCAATTGCCAAGACTATGCAAGGCACAATTTGGGCTACTGGGAGGCTGATTGATTAATGGAACTGCATAAGGTATAGTCTAATCTGGCTGCTAATTGCTAGAATTTTGCAATGCGCAATCTCAACTGGCAATGGTTGCAGGCTAAGTGACTGTATTGCACAATGTTCTGGGCCAACAGTCACTATCCCTTAG
Organism: Pinus taeda; assembly: GCA_000404065.3. Taxonomy (NCBI): domain Eukaryota; kingdom Viridiplantae; phylum Streptophyta; class Pinopsida; order Pinales; family Pinaceae; genus Pinus; species Pinus taeda. The sequence goes on from APFE031436137.1 coordinate 72,412, forward strand.
AATTTCACAATGCAAGACTGGAGGACAAACACTTGGTATAAATGCACATTTCCTAAGAGGAAGACAAAGCCTTCCCTCTCAGGATTGTGCAATGTTGTCTTGGTGAGGCGGAGTCCTGGCCAAGGCTACCCAGACTCGCCGATGGGAAACTAAAATTGAAAATGAATGTGGATGCATGGCAATTTTGAGTGTAAGCATAAGTGAATGATCGTGCATGCAAACATTGAATGAAATATTCATAAAACTGAACACCATGCATGCGGGTGAGGCAAGTTGCCAAATCAACAACCATTCGTGAAAAACAGTTTCATGCATGCGATAGTAGTGAGATGTGAACGAAAATTGAAACGATGCTAGTACAAGATAGTATGTACAAAATGATAGCAAGCATTCACTGAAATCAAGTAGATAACATTCATACGAAGTGAAACACAAAAAGCACCAGAAATGCAACACAAGACATGAAAAGCAGGCTTAGCCCAAAACAACTGAGAGAAATGTGCCGATGACTCCTAGATGCGATGTGGGATGTCAGAGATGCAAGGTTGATGTTAGGAATGAGCTCTGCAATGTTCAGTTCATGATTTTTTGATAAAATCAAGGTTATGACGTGCATGCCACAAATATAGGGAAAGCGACACTTGGTGGGAGGTTTCTGAAATGATCCTTGCATTTAACCTCCAACTGCCAAGAATAGACCCTGAAACAAGGGATGCCTTTTCATGTTAACTTTGGAGAATCAGCCCATGCATGTAATTCTATTTTTCTCGGTCCCAGAGGGAACTAGTCAACTCAGCTGCACATGCAAGAGGCTGCTCAACTGCTTGGAGAAAATGCGCATTTTTGGCTAGGAGTTGGGTTGGCTACTCAAAAGATTTGCAAATTTATGGGTAGAGAAGCTGGCTACAACCTAGATTTGTGCAAATTCTGGGCTGAGCAGTCCAGCTAGGAAGGATTGCACAATTTTTTGGGTGAAGCTTGCTCAGCAGAATTGCGCAATTTTGGGTTCAAATAGGCTAGCAGCCAAGACTGCACAATTTATGGAGGGACTGCTATTTTCCCTCTAGATTTGTGCAAATTCTTGAAGGAGATACTCAACCTGCTGTTGGACCAAGTTCGGATGAACATCCTATGAGGGTAATGCATCAAAGTTTGATCGACATGTTTTCTTTCTGTAAGAAAATCTCTGGAGCTTATGTACTTGACGAAACAAGACGTGCTTCTATGAAAGGTTTGTAGGGAGGCTCCAAAACAAAGCTAAGGCAAAATTTTGGAGGGTGGTTGTAGCCGCTACAACACCACCATAATAAGGTAGTTGTCTTACCTCCAACAAAATGCAGTGCAGTGACTTTGTCATCATATTGCATCGCAATGTAGACACTTCATGTAAGTGGTTTTTCCAATGATCTAATTCCTCATCTGAGTTAGAAGTGCATGAACTCTCCCAGTCCCATGTGATCTATCTGCCCATCCCCCGTTGGATTTATCCAATCCTAATCTTGCATTTTTATCTTGTATATTTGATCCATCTCGGTGTCACTTTCTACATAATCGGGGACAAGTTCAGTATAGCATGCTCCTTCCACGGGATCCAGTGGCACTACGACCCTAAGCGACTTATTTTTAAAGTTCATTTTCCTATTTTCCAAATTAATGGTCCCATTCATATCAATAGCCCAATCAATTCCCAGGAGCGTGGGGTAGGGATTACTCTCATTAACAATTTCTATAACTTCGAAGCCTGATAATGCACTCGCACCTTCAATATCAACTATCACTCCATACAATTATCCCATGGGGATGAATTTCTACTGATTCACCATGTGGAGCTAAATCAGAGACCATTGCAGCATAGGTATCCCCATCCCTTCCCATGTCTATTTCAGCAGAACATTCAATCCCAGATCCAAAATTACTTGGTCCATTTCGTAATCACCTATCTACGATGTTAGCTGCATCTCATGTCTTGTTGGTTCCTTATGCTTTCCAATATTTCTTAGCACACGTTGTTCATTAGGGATCTCTTATTTATTGGCACATTTATTTATTAATTCTTGCAGTCCTTCGAAAACCTTTCTATTGAGCAGTAACTTCATGTAGGTCTTCAAAAAAATAGTGAGTACGGAAGGATCAACCTCTTGCGTTGCACTAGTCTCTAGTTTATTTTCCTCGATTCTTGAGGTGGAGGCTGCAATGAAGCTCATCCTTTCTTCCATGAATGTTTCCTTAGTGCGCTTAAGGTCAAAGGTGACATCTTTATCAAGAGCTTTGCGGACCCATCTATCTTCCCCAAGTTGCTTACCTTTATCTGCACCAGTCTTCATACCACTCCTTAGTACAATATTAATGCTATGATCTTCCTTGTGGGGCTCAACCCTCATCATTTGTAAATTTTATGTAGGCTACTAAGGCTGCATTTTCTTCTCTTAAATTTTAGCTATTAGCATCGGATAGTCTTCTATGGCATGGTCGAATTGTCTACAATATTGACATGAAGGGTGTGTAGGATTTGGGCAATCGCGCGTGAAGTGCCATGCTATCCACAGTTGTAGAAGATAACCTAACTGCAACCTCTACTAGGTCCTCCTCCTCATCCTCATCCTCGGCCTTGAAACCTCTTGTGCTCTACTCCTGTGAATTGATATGGAGACTAAGTTTCTACTTGCACATGGTAAGTATGCGTTCTTTCCATCATTAGCTCACAACTTTGATAATGGTGCTCATCATGGCCTACAGATTTACAAAAATTGCAAAATAGTTGTTGGTGTGTCTAAACGAACTTTTGAAGTAAGTGGCAATTATTTGTCGAATGTTTCCCAGTAACTTGACAAATGGCACACCATAGCACAGCTCCCGTGTTTGGTCTAGCTAGGGATTCTAACTTGAGGGAGACTTCCCCCCCATAAGATAATTCATGTATACTGGACAATAATCTTTATTGTTTGAGTGGCCATTGCACTTCAAGCACCAAACCTCTGTGCGTATGTCAGGCTTAGTCTCCTTCTCTTTCTTTAGACTCTGTAATTCTAGGTGCAAGCTCTCTAACTGCAAGTGGATTTGTTGTACCCCTAGGTTTGTATCTAGAATAGGTGATACTTGTAGCCTCATCACAATCTCCAAGGCTTATGCTTGCAGTTCTATCTTTGGCTATGATAGAGGTATTCTTAAGTGTAGAAAAAGTGATGCTATAAACTAGTCACAATGTTGGGTATCTGAGATTTTCATGTTAGACTGCCTAATCTAGCACTTCAACCTTTGATCAACGTCCCAAGGTGTGTCATCGACTCTCATTCAGATCTCCTTAAATTTAATTACTAACTGCACCTCTGACTTAGGCCTACTAAACTCCTTATTCAAATCTAGTTGGGTATCTGCCAACAATGCATTAGTTTTATCAGTGAAATACTTTATATAAAAAGTTAATGCGTGGTCCTACAATGTGGTGAGTAACTTTACTTTCTTAATATTTTCATCGATAACTTTTTGCGTTGTCCACACAGCTCCCGCAACAAACCAAAATTGTTTGAGATCTTCATCACCCCTTCCTTTAAAGATCGACATCTTCATCACGTTCACTATGTTGAATGGTGGAAGTGGAGGTGGAGGAGGTGAAGGTGTAGGTGTATGAGGTGGAGGTGGAGGTAGAGGTGGGGTCAATGGATGAGATATCCTTGGAATACACTGAGTTATTAACTGAACAAAGCTTCATGGCATAGTCAGCACCGCCCCTTCATTGTCACTTGAAGGAGGTTCAGTCAATGGACTATACTCTGGACCTGATCCATTACTTTTTAGAAAGAATCTTCCACTTCGTGTAGTTCCAAAAATTAAGGTAATGACATTACCAACTTTTCACACAATATAATTTTAATCCAAGTATTCAATGACCTTAAATACTTACCTCGTGGTCCTTTGAAGGATCTTCACTATATCTAACTGATATGTCAACTAAAAATTCAATAACAAATCCTTCCAGAATTTGATCAAGACAATCATTGATAGCCCGCATGATCTTATTTTCATATGCCTCTAGTTGTTGCACTAATTTTGGAGTCCACACTATAGGACTCTCGAGTGTCCAACTTCCTTGACTATCTGCCAATTTAGCTAACTACTCATATAATTCACATGGAAAAGTGCAAAAGAAAATTTCATGTACCTCTGTATACAGATATCTATTCAACCAATCCTCCTTTGACAGGTGTGGATTCCTATTTTCCCGAGCCGCAAACTCGTGAATCTTCTGATCTAACCACTTTTCAATCTCCTTCTTAGTTGAATTCTAATGATGCGACAACACCCGTCTCTTAAGTAGATATTGGTCTCGAAAACTGAACCATTTTTTGGCTTAGGGGGTCCTAACCCTAGTTCGAAGTTACTTGCGCCTACCGAAAAAACCCTACACTATTGGCCCTTTCAGCAACAACCTGCATTGCACAGGCCGTAATCTTACATGAAGTAGTATCGGGGGATGCAAGAACCAAGTTTCTGCATCCATAGACTATTGTGATGTCTTTCAGTGCCTTATGTCTTATTTTGTGCACATCTAACATCCCTATAGAGTTAGAACACCTAATTTGGCCCTAGGTACCTTCAACTCTTCACAGGACCAGCCAATTGCATTAATCAGGTCCTAATAGGATATGTCTACTACTTTTGCGCAAATAAACAGGTCTTCTAGGGCTTCTGAGATCTAGATCTGTTGTCGTGCAAACCTATCTTCCTTATCTGAAACTAACCCAAAATAGGTTTAGAACTTCGCAAATATCATTAAATCATCTTGTTAAGAATAAACATGTTCAATTAACCCAATTCGTGCGGAGAAAACACATGGAATTACAGAAACAACAACGAAAGTGACATAACAATTAAACATATATATCCAAGTATTTCCAACCCAAAATCAATCTTTATTAATCAGAATCTTTCTAGTACAGACTTCAACTACCCTGCACACTCAGCTGTAGGTGTCCATGCACTCAATTGTGGACTCTTCCAGGCCTCTACGCACTCAGCTACAGAGCCTTTCCTTCACTTACTGACAGAAACAGACCTTCTTGTCTATCAAAACCCTACAACATCATTCATTCATTCATTCATACTTCTCTTCTTATCCTTCGCTAAGACTCATCTATTTATTGTTTTTCTAATACAATACCATGGCCCTTGGCTCATGGGCGAGTCTTCAAAACCACCTACCACTTACCCAAACAAGGGGTTAAGGCCCCTGTGACTCTTGACTAGCTACATGCTCCGCATCCATATTTATAGATACTTTACATTCTTTACAAAATTATTTACAAAAAATGGCTAAATTAATTCAATTCTACCCCTGGGGACCCCATCCCAACAAAAGATCTTGGATAACGTTGGTATGAGAGAATTTCGGATCATGTTTGGTGTCATAGTGGTATTATTTCTGATGTTTTTTTGAATGTTAATGATAACCATAGATCAGATGTGCTACACGAAGAAGCAAAATGGAGAATGACAAAGATCTGTACAAGGTTTTATACTAGATTGAAAACAAGGTAGATATATTGTTTGCAGATTATGAGAAGAAATTGTTAAAGAAGGAAAATAAGAAGAAAGAGGGAGAAGAGGACGATGCTTCAATAAATGAAGGAGAACCTACATCTCTATCTTCAAGTGAATATTATTATTCTTCATCTTCTTCTCACCACTAGATCATTCAAGTAGAAAATGTTGAATTGAGGAGACTATTAAAAGAAATATAGGTTGCAATGTCATTTACAATCTGCAGAAGAGGCATTGGTAAAGTTATAGTGTATCGATTAAAGAGACTCCAAAGCCATAGAAGCCAGAGAGTCTTCAAGAAATGAGTTTGAATTAGTTTAGGTTGAGTGTGCATCACACCATTCTAGCAATTGTGATTAAAAGTCGTCTCCAAAGGGAGGTGATTATTTCGAAGTAAGAGCTAAGGAAATTTATCCTCACCACATATGCACCAAAGACAATCATTCAAGGTATAATAATGTTCCATTTGATTATAAGGAATTAGGAAAGAAAATTTTATGGCATAGAAAACCATGTACATTTTATGGTTTGAATAACCATGTTGTCGCCCATTGTTGGAAAAGAATGGCCTTGTACAGGAAGAAGCCAAGACATGAAGACCCTTTTTTGGGTCATGAAAAAGGTATGTTTTTCCTCCTCATTTCCTAATTAATCATATAGTTTTCCATGAATTTACTCTCATCTTGAGCACATTATTGAAGAAAGGCTGTGAAAATAAAATAGAATGTAGTGTTGGACAGATTACATGTTTTTAGTATCAAAATCCTAAGTTTTCACTTGTTTATGCATAGGTTGACTGGATTGGACATCTATTGTTCCTTTCGGATAAGATGATAGCGCCAAGAGAGGAAATGTTGTTGATTATAGATGTGTGAACCATGCTAAAGGCAGAGGAAAAATACGAGATTGATGTGGAAATCCGATTGTTCAACTAAAAAATCCTGAGGATCTTCTGATGCTCAAGGTAAACTTTGGTTTTGCTAGCAGTTCATAGAATATATAATGCTAGTAAATCAAAACGAAAGTAACTTTGTAACTTTGTAATTTGTAAAATTCTAGCAAGACTATGAATTCAGATTGAACTTTAATGAGTTGAAGTGATTTTTTAATTCTTTTTATATTTAATGAAAGACTCGAAGTTTTCCATTAAATCCATGTATTGAGTTTCGACAACAATTTTCTTCTAGAGGATTTGGGCCCTGTCACTAAAAGATCCACTGATCCTTGTATTATGTTATATACATTTTACTATCAAGATTTACATTGTTTTTTCTTCTCTAAGTTGATTTAGAGCAAATCATATAGCTCGGTTAATATCATTTTTATTTACAAAAAGCAAGTTTGTATATGATTGTTGTTCCTTGTTAGTATATTCTTTCTGCAATTAATTTTAGCTTTGAATATTCTTTGTAATTACTATGATTTGAATAGTCTCCTTCAATGCGTGTGGATTTGATTATTCAAGCTGATTTCCTCTTTTGCATTAGGACACTAGATTAAGATCTTTGTTTGAATGTAGTTTGCAAGTGATTTATATTTCCGATTTTGAATTATAGAATTATTCTTGTTATGCATTTCTAAGAATTAATGAGTTTTTAAGCGATTGTTTATTTCTACAACGATTAGTTAGGATTAATTACCTGCATTTAAATCTTTGAATGTTATCGCACAGACAATGATTACAACCTTGAAATAGAAAGATGAATCCTAGGTTGACATATTAATGTAGGACTAAGATTGATTTATAAAGTCATCTTAGTGCAACAACATTTCGGTGCCATTGCCAGGGAGGTTGGCAAGATAATAGTTAATTTGTGTCTCTGAAGAGAATTGGGTATTGAAAACAGGAGGTAAGAACCTGTGTACACAGCAAGAAAAATCTTGTTCCTAGTGCCCACTCTCAGTAGATACGTAGAGGTTGTGTATGAATGAACAACTAGGAGAAAAAATATACCAATAGATCACAAATCAATACCAAAAACCACCAAAGCCTAGGGATTAGTGACCCTTGGGAGACCAACCTTTATAGACGAAATCATTCAGAGATCTGAATCTTAGGCATCAGTAGGACCCTGGAAAGTATATGGAAAGGGATCTACTTTAATTCCTCAAGCAGCATAATCACCAACTACAACGTACGCCGATATCCATAGAAAAACTGAAGGATCTGAGAAAAGTTTCCAAAATACAAATAATCTATATACTCTGGTCCTTCACAAGAGGAAAAATCGTTTTATTTGAAATAAGGAGAGGGATAAACCAATGGATATTCTAAGGAAAATCCACAACCATCTGAATTTGGATCCCCTATAATCCTAGATGAAAAATAAGTACATAATATCCCAGATCTGAGTAGTGTAGTAAAACCCCTTCAAATTTTGTATACTCCATCAACCCAGATAAAATTCCCTAACGAAGAAATCCTTGAAGATTATTGGCACATCTTGAATCAAATAGCGAATCAACCACCTCAAGGTTAGACCTTGACGTTGGAATACAGTATCGACGGCCCAATAGCTAATGCCCCAATAAAAGCTATTACTTTAAAAATTATCCCAACCTTTCACAAGATGACCTCAGAGGATCCGAATGCTTTTCTATTTGAGTTTGATGTCCTATGCAAAGGTTATGATTACACCGCTAATCCTCAGAAATTGAATTTTTTCCCCTCCACCTTAAAGGGAGTAGCTTTGCGATGGTTTATGGGTTTGGGTGGAAGTATCATTAACTCCTGGGATGACATGAAAAATTCCTTTCTCACCAAATACTAGGACTAGGGATCTAAAAGATTAAATCTACAAAATGTCTACGAAGGATAATGAAATTTTCAAAGAATATGTGGAATGGTTTCAATATAATTTGCAGATATGCACCCACTCCACATTACCAAAAGCAGTCTTGAAAGCCATTTTAATAAAGGGAATGAGAGAAGAATGGGTAGAAACTTTAAATCTGATGGGGAAAGGTGACATTTATCAAGAAGACTATGACAAAATTATTTGATTGTGTATCAGGTGTTCACAGGGTAGCTCACACATCGGGCTAGGGAGCTGAGACTCCATGACTAGAGGAAGCAGACCTCCCAGTGGAGGCATGATGAGAACAGAGATCGGCAACCTCTTGGAATATTTCAAGATAGATATCTTAGGCACACTGACTACACAGTTAGATGTTTTATATGCCAGACAGAGACAAGCAAAGGCAGAACAAATGATAGCCATATTCTGTCCACGTTGTCGAAAGAAGCACAACCAAAGAGAATGTCCTCTGGACATGATTAAGATGTGCTCTATATGCACTAAGGACCATGCAAATGGATTAGTGTCCATCACTTCCCAGTTTGAAAGTAGCATTCAAAGAAGATGAAGGAACAGATGTGGCATACTTAATGGCTCAACGTCAACAATGGCAAGCATGACCCTCAGGTATGCCACAAGACCATTTTGTGTTCTTTCCTATGCAATATAATCAACATAAAAATCCTAGAACAACATGGCAGGTTCAACCACCCTTCTCTGCATGGCAATCCCAAAAGTATTCCATGTCACCCTGACAAAACCAACAATTCGTAGGAGTTAGATAGCCAAATCCACAATTCTTTGCCCCCTTCTATCAAAATTTAGCTAGTAATCCTTACCCTTCATAGTGGGTTGCTTCCACTCCGCAGAACCCAAATTGGCCTCAAAACTAGAAGTGACCTATGGGGATAAAAAATTTACCCATGGGAGTGGGTTCTCAACCTCAGCCCACATTGCCTGGTCCATTTCAAAACCCTCAACCTTCAGTACAGCCCCAACTACCAACTCAACCAAATCTAAATCCTAATAATAGACTAGTCCAATATGTACAAATCCTTGAGAATTCGGATAATGACACAGAACCAATAGAATGAAATGAGCTTCGGCTAAGGTTAGGGTGCATTATTTCCACAGAAGAAAACAAAGGAACTGAAAATGAAAAAAAAACCCGCAATAAATCCTTCGACTTTGATTGATACAGAAATAAACAGGGAGAAGACACAGTCAAGCAACAAAATTTCAATAATATTATAATTTCTTCTCCCCCATTCCCTAAGAGACTAGCAATAGATAAACCTATTGTCTATCCTGATTTTAATATCTTAAGGGAATTGAAAATTTTGTGTATAAATATTCCTCTCCCCAGGCCCTATAAGACAACCCGATTTATGAAAAAACAATTAAGGAATTATGTGGGAAGAAGCATAGGAGGAAATTGAAAAACCCACCAACAGTACATTTGGTAGGAACTTTATCTGACCTGCTTCTGGGTAAACAAGCACCAATTAAATATGAAGACCTAGGAATTCTTGTAGTAACCATTCAGATACAAGGCTGCGCCTTTCCAAACACACCAGTATATCTTGGAGTAGCCATTAATATTCTAACTACTTAAACTTGTACAGTTCTGGGCATTACAACTTTCGAACCTACCTCAACCTTATTAGAACTTTTCGACATATCAGTAGTTAGACCTGAAGGAACCTTATAGGATGTGACTATTTTTGTCGATTCCTAGGAATATCCTATGGACTTTCTAGTCATCAACCCAAGAAGTGGGCTAGATGGACATCCTTTGATATTGGGTCGACCTTGGTTAGCAACAAAAGATGATTATATAGAATTTCGTGTAGGAAACATGACTATTACAAAAGGAAATGTTGTGAGGAATCTTGTCTTGTATCCCCCAGCTATACCAAGTCTAGCTATTGTAAATACTCAATTATAACCACCTAGATACTTGGAAGAAAAGATACACTTTCCTCTCACACTAGAAGAAGCTCTTGAATTTAAGAATCAGATGGAGGACGATGTGATTAAGAACTTCATTAGTAGACTAGTTTCCATTAATAATCTGACATGCCAAGTATTAAAAGCCATCCTCAATAATGAAGCACATGGATATCCATCGAGGAACATAGATGATCATAATATACCCATGACTTTTGTTTATAATAGTAGGCCAATTGAGATTGAACTACGTAAATTCTTAACATTAACGGTAACTTGGACAATCAACAACAACAAAGGCTTATTCAAGTACTTTGGAAATATAAAAAAAAAAAAAATTGCCTAGGAATACTCAGACATGAAAGGTATAGATCCTGAGTTGTGTACCCATCATATCTACATTGAGAAGGATGCTCGCACCATTTGGTAGCCCCAAAGAAGGTTGAATCCTCACCTAAGAGAAACTGTGAAAGAGGAACTGCAAAATTTGTTGGATATAAATTTTATTTATCCTATCTTAGATAGCTAGTGGGTCTCCCCATTGGTAGTCATTCCCAAGAAAATGGGAAAGGGTGAATCTACATGGACTACAGAGAAATCAACAAATCCACCCAAAAGGACCATTTCCCTCTATCTTTCATTGATCAAGTTCTCGACACCTTAGTAGTGAAACAATGTTTTTCCTTCCTCGATGGCTTCAGTGGCTATAATTAGATCCAGATCACTCTATAATACCAAGAGAAAACCACGTTTACCTACCATTCGGGTATGTTTGCATACAAATTTTTACCCTTTGGTTTATGAAATGCCCCAACCACATTTCAAAGAGAAATATTGAGCATTGTTTCTGATCTGATCAACAAAGGACTTGAACTTTATAAGGATAATTTCACTCCCTATGGAAGTGATTTTTAGCAGGGCTTGCGAATTTTGGAAAAAGTACTTAAACGATGCATTACCACTAGGCTATGCTTAAGCAATGTAAAGTGCACATGATGATGGCCAAAGGTGTGGTTTTGGTACACTACATCTTTGTGGCAGGAATACAAGTAGAACTAGCGAAAATAGAGGTAATTCTTGCACTACCCACACCCAGCACCCAAACCGAGGTACGTAGTTTCATTGGATATGCAGGGTACTACTACAGATTTATTGAGAACTTTTCAAAAATTATTTCACCTTTGTATGTCTTAACTAGTAATGTTGAATTTAATTGGTGAGACAAATGTGACGCTGCCTTTACAAATCTCAAGAAGCTAATTTCAACTACACTAGTATTACGAGGACTGATATGGGAGTTACCTTTCCATATATATACAGATGCATCAGACACAGCTATAGGAGTTGTACTTGGACAAGAAGAGGATAGGAAGCCCTATCCTATCTACTATATTAGTAAAAGCCTTACCCCTGCTGAGTTAAATTATACAGCAACAAAAAAAGAATTTTTCGTTGTTATAAATGCTATCAATAATTTTAGACATTATATAACATGTTATCCAGTCTTTCTATATATTGACCACTCTGCCATTAGGTACTTAGCCAACAAACCAATCACTAATGGGCAAGTAACTCGATGGTTGTTGTTACTACAGGAGTTCAATATCACCATAAAGGATCGACGAGGAAAATAAAATCCTGTTGCAGACTTCCTATCTCGGGTACTTAAGACGAATGATCCATTATTAGTAGATGATCAGTTTCCAAATAGCACCTGTTTGATGTAACGATTAAAGCACCTTGATATCCAGAATTATTGAATTATCTCGCAATCGCAAAGTTACCAGCCCATTTGCCTCCCAAGGAAAGGGAGTTGATTTTCCAATGCAACACTCGATTTTCATGGATTGGCGGGCATCTTTTCCACACTGGGTCTGATTTACATATTCGAAGGTGTATTCGAGAAGATGAGGTCCATGACATCCTGAAATCCTATCACGACGAACCCTATGGCAAACATTTCATAGACCGCAGAACTTGAGATAAGATCCTTCAGATGGACTATTACTGGCCCACCATGTTCAAAGATGGCAAGAAATATGTTCAAGCCTGTGATAGTTTCTAGAGGATGGGCCATCCCGGCCAAGCTGATGAAATTCCACTGCAACTGCAGTTGGTGGTGGAACCCTTTGAAATATGAGTGCTTGACTTTATTGGACCCTTTAGTTTACCATCAAATAAAAATGTATATATATTGGTTTCCATGGACTCTGTAAGTAAATGGGTAGAAACAGTAGGCTTGCCACAGGCCACAGAAGAAACAATGATTAATTTCCTTTCTAAATTGTTTGTACAATATGGCTTACCAAGGGAGGTGATAACCAATGGAGGATCGTAGTTTATAGGACATAAAATTTCAGCCACCCTGTGAAATCATCATGTCAAACATCGAGTTACCTCTCCATATCACCCACAGGAAAATGGACAAGTAGAGAGCACCAACAAAGTCCTAGAATCAATCTTGACTAAGGCAGTCTCGACAAATCGATGAAACTAGGCTACTAAACTTCCAGAAGCCTTGTGGGCCTATCACATAACATGGTGCAATACTACTAGATACTCCCCTTACCAACTTGTTTTTGGCAAATTTCTAATCTTCCCAATAGAGTTTGAGATAAATACCCTTAGGACAGCACAGGAGGTTGGACTGGATCTTACAGAAGCTCAAACACAATGACTTCAACAATTAAATGAAATAGATGAAGTACACTTGCCCTGCAACGTACAACAATTATTCAACAGCAGATGGCCAAGTGGCATGATAGGCTTATTAAAAATAAATCATTTCAGAAAGCTAATTGGGTGCTCCTTTATGACTCCATATTTCAGGAATTCCAAGGGAAACTACAAACAAGGCAGCTCAGCCGCTATGAGATTGAAGAAGTGCATAACAATGGCACCATAACTTTAATCCACATTAACGGGTCTGGTTCTCCCTTTCTAGTGAATGGACATTAGTTGTGACTTTATCACCAGCCACTCACAAACGAATCTTTCTATCAACATGTAAGTAATGATCCTACTCTCCAAATCATAGTTGCAGGGGATGGTAACCCAGAAACTTTATTTGCATAAAAAAAATTGTTTTCTTTTCATATTGTAAATAATGTACATATTTTATATTGAAAATGGTTGAGAAATTTTATTCTTTTTTCTTATTTAGTATGTTGGAATTTTGATACAAACATTGTTTATAATCAATTGTTTTTCCGTTAAAGCAGAGTTGTTGTTCCTTCATCACAAATGTTGTTCCCTTTTCAAAGAAACATTTTTTGTTCCCTTTCCAAAGAAATAGTTGTTGTTCCCTTCTCGAAGAAACAATTGTTGTTCTCTTCTCAAAGAAATAGTTGTTGTTCCTTTCTCAAAGAAACAGTTGGTGTTCCCTTCTCGAAGAAACAATTGATGTTCCCTTCTTGAAGAAACAGTTATTGTTCCCTTATTAAAGAAACAGTTGATGTTCCCTTCTCGAGGAAACATTTGTTGTTCCCTTTTCCAAAGAGAAGTTGTTGTCCCCTCTACGAATGAAACATTTGGTGTTCCCTTTAACATAAAAGAACAAATTTTTTATCCATCGTCATGAATGATTGTTGTTCTCATTACTATCATCCCATGCCGATTATTCCTTTTGGTTATGAGTTCAATCTCAATCATTAAAAGCAGTAATCTCTAAATCATCATGATTATTAGCCTTTTTGGTGTATTTTTGTTTTAAATACGACATGCTCTATCTATGAATATTCCTGCTTATCTCTACTTTCGGATACATTATAAAATATTCATGATCTATCCCCATCAAACTAGTTTTCTTTTATTACACATTCAAATGGTGATTTCCTAAATAAATATGATGGAGAATCTAAGGAATATTTATCCTTGGCATTTTATTTTTTTACTTCTTACACCATCCTAGACTCTTAAGGAGTTGATGAGCCTCCCCTAACTTCTAAACAAAAAAGTGAAGAAACACAACAATAAAAAAAATTAAGCTAAAAAAAGGGATATGGGGTCTCATCATGAGCCAGCCTACCACGATCATAGGAAAGTAACATAAGTGACATTACCATTATGGCTACCACACCAGGGTAACAGCCTTGTGACACTAAAATGTCCAAGGACAGGAGGTCTCATCACGAGCCGACCTGTTCACTTTGTTATGATCTGGTGAGTGGCATTGTTACTATTTGGTCATCACGCCAGAACAATGTCCTTTTTAAAAGGGAAATCATTTTTTTAAGTTCAGGATACTGGCTCATTTTTGTGTCAAAAGGAAACCTTTTCGAGGCTATAGATGCCTACTAGAAGCAATGGCTCTGCCTATGGTATTGAAGTATGCTTTGAAGTTGCAAAACTTTTATTATGTCCTTAGTTCTTATTTACTAAATAAAAATGGAGAAAACACCTATGATTTCAAATTACATCTTTAATAACTAGTATGGGTAGCATATGTATATTACATGAACCACATCAGCATTATCCGATCATCTGACATCTGCAGTCATAATTTAAAACAACGCCTCATCAGATTTCATCGCACATACTCCAAAAAGTAAATCTCTTTCCATGATGTATATTCTATACACTTTATTTCTCATGATCCTCTCGGATGAATCGAATGGGTGTGCATTTATGGCATTCAATTTTTACTACCTGACTGTTCTTACCACTTTTTGCTATAATAATGATGTCGCACGCTCTCTTTCTTGTCCACATGCTTCACAGGTCCTGGTCACCATTTTTTTCATTAAAGGGGGACAGTCATACATTATTACGGCGCGAAGGCGCGCAATTAATGAACAACCACTATACCTGTCGATATGATATGATATTACTACCGAGAATATGTACTTAGTTTCTATTCTTTATACTCTTGCATGAAGTTTATGTGGTTTCATTACAAGTTTTATGGGATCAAATAGTGCATGCAGGTTTTCAAATTGTCCTTAGGAAATAACAGACATGTGTGGCACCTCTGTTTGCAGTGAGCCTACACTGTTACAAATCACCATGAAAGATCGAGTTATATTAGAATGTGCAGGATGGGTACAATATCTTACTTTACTGTAAGGGTTTAACGATGACATTGCTCTGGAATTCTTTCAAAATTTACAGAAAGAGAGCACAATTTTCAAAGAAAGGACCATAGTAGTAACTAAAGCCATTCTGGTAGAGGTCACAGGCCTCCCCATAGAAGGCATAAATTGGGTCGAAAATCACATGGTATTTCATGAAGTTCTAGAATTTTTCAAAGATCTTGGTGAGGAGTTAGTGTGGAAAGGAAAAGGTATTTGTCCTAAATCCCTAAGAAAGCCATGGCATGAATGGGAAAAGTCATTCAAAAATATATCACATGTGATGGTCGCCATGATGTGGTAAGACCTCATCACCTTAAATTGCTAGTCACATTAAAGCATAAAATAATAATTAATTTTCCATTTTCCCTGAATAGGTTATTACATGAAGTTGCTAGTAGAGTAAGGAAGTCTAGAAACCTGCAAGCCACAGTCAGTCATCATGGTCTAATTAAATTAGTGATCATCAAGGAATTAACTTAGCTACAGATAAACTAGGACAACTTTATAATCTCTAATTCACTACCCCTAGAAGGAATTCCTGAAAACACCTAGCATGAGGAAGAACATCAGACCTTGGAGATACAAGCCCCAAAAAGGGGATGAAAAGGAAATCCCCTGTCTTGACATCTATTCCTATTAAACGAGGATGGTCTAAGCAAACTGCGCAGTAGATAAGAATTAGTTTAGTCATAGATGAGTTGGGACCATCCCATGGATCCCCGAATAACCAACAAGTTGCTTTTCCCCAGGATTATGAAGAAGAGGCGGCTCAAGTATTAGAAAATTTGGGAACTCTCTTTGAGGAGCTGGGCCAATTTGAGAATTTACAAGAACATACTTGAACCAAAACCTGACAATGCTAATGATTCAAAAGCCAATTCAGGAGACACAGTCTTACTCGAATGTGAGCCTGATGATTTTGAAAATGTCCTTATTTCTTAGAATGTTATTGTTGGCCCTTCTTCCCTAGTAAAGAAACCTACTGTAAGAGTAAAGATGCAAGATGATCATAGGTTGGAATTGATGGTTAAATAAAATAAGAAGATGAAAAGAAAAATTAAGCATCTTAGAAAATGGCTAAGAGACTCTAATAAAATTCATAGGAAAGAAATGGAGTCGAAATTAATCCAAACCCAGAGTGGGAATTCTCTTAATTCCACTAGGATTCAAATGGAAAACATTAGTACCTATCCATTAGGGACTCAGGTTGAGCATGTATGTACTAGTTCCGTAGAAACTCAAACAGATTTTTGTTCTTCTGTGGAACTGATAGAGACATCCACTCAGACACATCTGCAAACAAATCGTTGTGTCCCTATGTCAATAGTAGAAGTAGTTGTTAAAATAGACCTTTGTGATCTTATCGTAATAACAGAAGTATCCATTCAAACAGAATCAATAGCAACTGTTAGTAAGACTACTCAGAATAAGGATGTACCTCCTTATACCCCCTTGGTAGTAGAGGCTATTATTCAAAAACTGAGCACAAAACTAGCAGAATTACAGCAAGTACTACTGCATCATCAATAGGAAGTTGTGCCTTTAAAGAAATATCAGCAATTATTGAAAAAATTTAATGACTTGACCACAAGAGAGGATGAAACCTATGCCAGCCTTAGAAAATAATGGAGGAAAGTGGAGGAACTACAAGGACAATATCAGAAAGCTATGGAAATTTTCAAAATTATTTGTTCTGTTTATTTAGATGCACTAGCCTCTAAGTCCCCTGCTATGAACTATGCACTTTTTTTACTCGAATGATATTTACTATTAAAAGTCATTGCCATCAGAGTTGGTCAGCCCTTTGAGTTTAAATCTACAACTAATTTCATTAAATGTTGTCAAGCATAGACTGAGCATGTAAAATGTTTCTTATGTGAATTATGTTTGCACAAAATTTTCTTGGAATATGACATGGATGCCAATCTGAGCCCCTTCCTTAGGGATGTCCAGTTCTAGGCTTTCCTCTCCTTTGTAAAAGCAAGCTCAAATGGGCTAAGGCTCATGATGCTTTTCATAGGAGAGAAAGTGCACTGGATCTTTAGGTAAGAGGTGAACCTACATTTCACGTGGAGCTCTCGGTACAACATAAGAGATTTATGGAAAAAGAAGGAGTTGTGTCCAACTTGGGCCCTATCCACACAAACACTATCAAGTTGAATTTGGAATATTTTGAAGACATTAGAGAAGCAGCTCTCTTGGTTGCAAAGCAAAGATGGACAACCTCTCCCAATAGTGTCAGAAATCGAGAACCTTTTGGTTATAGGAACTTTATGGCAGTTGTAGCTAAACTCGCCTGTTATAGTAACCTTGTCCTAAGTGAGGGTCCCACTTGGATTGAATGTCGTGACAAAATCCCTATCATTTGGCATCCTCCTGATGGGCATCGGTGTAATTATGAACTATTAGAACATTAGGAAGGTCGAGCCTTCATAGTACTTAAAAAAAAATTGTTTTCGAAACTACAAGGAAGAAACATATATTGCCTATTATCTGACTCAGTTGCATCTTAATTATCTTATTGCATAAGGACATGCAAAAAGCTAAGCTGGGGAGTATGTTGGGTCATGAAAAAGGTATGTTTCTCCTCCTCATTTTCTTAATTAATCATATGGATTTCCATGAATTTACTCTCGTCTTGAGAAAATTCTCGAAGAAAGACTATGAAAAGAAAATAGAAAGTAGTGTTGGACAAAGTACATGTTTTTAGTATCAAAAGCCTAAGTTTCCTCTTGTTTTTGTGTAGGTTGACTGGATTGGACAATTGTTGTTCCTTTCAGATAAGAGAAAAATGCCAAAAAAGGAATATGTCTTTGATTACAATTGCGTGAACCACGCTAAAGGCAGAGGAAAAATATGGGATTGATGTGGAAATCCGATTGTTCAGCCGAGCAATCCTGAGGATCTTCTAATCCTTAAGGTAAGCTGTGATTTTTCTAGTAGTTCATAGAATATATAACACTAGTAAATCAAAACAAAAGTAACTTTGTAACATTTTAATTTGTAAAATTCCAGAAAGACTGCAAATGCAGATTGAACTTTAAGGATTTGGAGTGATTTTGTAATTCTTTTGACAGTTAATGAAAGACTCAAAGTTTTCCATTAAATCTGTGTATTGAGTTTCAACAGTAGTTTTCTTCTAGAGGCTTTGTGTTTTGGGAATATTTAGTGTTCTTGGACAAATGTCTAACCCTCTAGATCTAGTAACTGATCTAGAAACAATAGACAAAGAAATCTTAACCTTTTCTATAATCAATAGATAAAACAAGAGAGAAGAGAAACCTACTTGTAGTTTTCGCTAGCTCCTTGTCTCCTTTTATCGATTCCATTGCTCCTTCCCGTACTCAAGTTGCTTGAGAAGTACCTGCAAAATTACAGAAACAAAAACCCATCAAAGCATAATGATATCGATCTATTGCTTATAAATAACATGGAATCAAAAACATGATATACATATGAAAGCATTAACATATAACACAAGCATAAGGAAAAAAGTCTTGAAAACTTTATTGATAAGAGGAAATATTACAACCCATATGAGCTCGATCTAGTGTCATCCTTCCAATTCAATCCTTCATCAGCCTAATGAAAAGTAAGACACTCCAACATAATGACAATACTTGCACTCAATTCTAATCTCATAACACCAGCATCTCCTTACAACTCAATATTTTTCAGCCCCTGATCTCTTAGATGAGTGATCTATTTATAGGTGAGTGAAGGAGGTTATGCCATCGATGGTGATGATGAATGCCTTTCTAAATTTAGAAATCAGTTCCATAGAAGAAGGGATAGGGGATTGGTGTTTCCTAATTCCCTTTCTCATCCAAAAGTGAACTCAAAGGTGTAGGTGGCATTTGAGAAACTTCTAGAGGCTTCCAATGGACAAGGAATCTTAAAACCCTCATGGAACTTTGCTCAAATTCACTCAGCACGGGCCAAAGAGGGCCCAAGTTCTTTGCATAGCACCCTGATAGTGTATGGTTTGCATTGCAGCACACCCTAATGAAGGTCTACCTGCGTTGATCTTCTTAGAGGTAGTTTTTGGATGTTTTCAGTGTTGGAACTTCTTTGGAAGTAAGGCATTCTGATGACTAACTTCTTTAGGGCATGTAACAACTTGTACTAGGGTTTGATGAGTCCTAATAGTATTTATCCATAAGTTGGGATTGATGTGCCCAAATGGATCTGTAACAGTTTCCCCCTAAAGCATGAAGTCATAAATATCTATGTCGGGTGAAATGCTTTATCACGAGGAGAGGAGGTTTCAAATGGAAGGTGACCTGCATCAATTAAAATACATATATCATGATAATTTGATTTTTCTCATGAACTAGCTGAGGGAGGCATACCCATGCTCAGCGTATAAACTTTCATTACATATACAAATAAAGTCGTCTATAGATATAGACCCATGAATGGTTAACCATAAATGTAAGGCCATTGTACATTTGATTTAGTACTCCTAAAAATATTGTAGCCTGCATGGATGAAACTAGATCCAGGGTCTTCAATCTCGTCCAATCTTTCACTCAAGTACAAATCTAACGATGTGAATATATGGTCTAAAGTTGAACATGGAAAGACATCGTCCAATTACCAGCCAATGATATAAGCCATTAACATACATGAGAGGAATCATCGATAATGATGATGACCCTCAAGGTACTACAGTACATTTCGCATGGTGTGAATAAATTATTTGATGTCGAACACCATACAAAGTCTTTTGGTCGAAAGCCATTGATGTCAACCTATCGCCAGAAGCAAGAAACCTACCATTGATGTATGCAAGCCTCAACGTACTAAAGGGGTGTCTCTAAGTTAACTTCTTGGAAGATGTGCTGATGTTAACAAGAAGCAACTCATCATAGGAGGGCCTTTATGAATCCCACATCTACGACACGAAATGAGGTAAATGATTTTGGAGATGAGAATCAACTGATGACACAAGGTTAAGGAATGACAACCATGAAAATGAAGGTTTACGGTATTGCAAAGGATGAAGTTTGAACTGAATGACTTCTCTTGAACATATTGGCGAAACTGAATGAATTGGTAGCATTGGCCCAAAACCAAGTAATGGATGGTATGATAGACCAACGGTGCGATAACCATCAAGCAGATAACCCAACCCAAATAGTCACGGAGATGAAGTGAAAGTGTCATGTTCAAGAGCGACTTGCTACCATAAAGTTTTCTTGACTTTTCCCATTTTCCCCAGTCATTGCTAACCAATGCCTCTTTATTTTTATCAAGCTTGAGGAGGATAACATATTCTTGTTGTATCATTCACCCTTTAGGTGAACCCATCACTATTTGATGCTTTAACGAGTCTAGAGAAGGTGATACTCGGTCTTGTCTAGATGGACAAGTTTGTTGCTATTTGATGTTTTTAACGAGTTTAATGCCAAAGACAATTCGATCCTTTTCATTTTTAGAGAGTTTGAAAAGGGATGAAAAGGAAACTCCATAAGTTCTTTTTCGTAAAATAATCTCTCAAGTCCGAAAAAGCATAAAATAATACAAGAGAGATGTCATTTCCAATCCTTTAATGAGCTGGAATAGACAAGCGCTCAACAATCTTTTCATATTTAGAGAGTCTGAAAAGAGCTTAAAGAGGACTCCATTTTGAGGAATGAGTGGTGTCTAGGGTAGCAACTAGTTCTAGTGATGTTGGAACTTCTCAAAACATGTTGATTTATCTGAAGAGGCTGGCTAATAAGACCACTCATTGCAACTGTTCCTCAAAAAAGGTAAAACAACCAAGTGAAAGCGTATGATCGGCAAAAGGGATGGTGGTGATGGGATGAAAACAACCAAGGCTCATCTTACAAAAAGGCTAATATAATGGCAATCACAAGGGTTAAAAATGGAAATGGATTCATTTTTAGACAAGCTTGAACCATAGGGAACTATGCTTGGATTCAGTTTCATGTTTACACAAGCTTGAACCATAGGGAACTATGCTTGGATTCAATTTCATGTTTAGACAAGCTTGAAATGAAAAACTATGGTTGAATTCATATTCATTTTTATCAAACCTTAAAACAAAAAACTATGCTTGAATTCAGTTTCATTTTTACACAAGCTTGAAATGAAGAACTATGCTTGAGATTGGTTTACATGACCCAAGCATGATGAAAGGGAGAGTCTTCTATAACCAGATGGAAGTCACTTTGGTGAAGCAAGACGATTATCCAACACCTTTTTGGGTTCGTCCAGATAGGGACAAAGGTGAATGGGATGATTCCCTTCACATAACCTACAGGGAAACTTATCTTTACCATTAGGTGCATGCCCCCTAAGCTTCATTACATTCATCTAAGTGGACTAGTCATGGCTATCAAGTGGATGGAATCAAGGTTCGTTTACGAGATCAAGTGAAAGACTCAACTGGGATTTTATGAGATCTAATGAAAGACTCGACTTGGAACTTGGGACCTTGTTTCATTTTTAAATGAGCTTGACACAAGACAAGGAACTCTGCTCATATTCCTTGTTTCATTTTTTAATGAGGTTGACACAAGATCAGGAAGTATCTTCATATCCTTGATTTCATTTTTTAACGAGGTTGACACAAGACAAAGAACTATCCTCGGGAGTTGTTTCATTTTTTAATGGGGTTGACACAGTAAAAGAACTATCCTCATAGATGTTTCATTTTTTAATGAGGTTGACATAGTAAAAGAACTATCCTCATACCCTTTGTTTCATTTTTTTTAACGAGGTCGACACAAGACAAGGAACTATCCTCATAACCTTTGTTTCATTTTTTAACGAGGTTGACACAAGACCGGGAACTATCCTCGTACCCTTTGTTTCATTTTTTAACAAGGTTGACACAAGACTAGGAACTATCCTTGTAATTCAATCACAACCAATAAGAGGTCATGAAGGGGAGATCTGGTTCCAATGCCCCCAGTACATGATGTACAACATCACTGAATTAATCGTCAGTTGATGTAGGTATGGAACAGGTTGCCACATAATTAACCCATGGCAGGGATGATACCATTGGTACAAAAGGACCATCTAGGGAAAATGGTTGACTGGGAGCCATATTTGGATCGGGAAATGAAAGCTGGTCAACGGTGACAATTCTACCTTCATGCAGGAAACACATCACTCGAAAGAGTGTGGAAACAATAGCTCCCATGTCATAAGCATAGTCACACCCAAGTAGTAAGTTATAATCTAAAGGGCCTAGGATTACCATCATGTTCAGATAAACGATTTTTCCCCCCAAAGTAATAGGTAACTAAGGAAGGATCCCTAATGGTTGACTGGTTCCTCTACTAAAACCCAA
This sequence comes from Pinus taeda, assembly GCA_000404065.3. NCBI lineage: Eukaryota > Viridiplantae > Streptophyta > Pinopsida > Pinales > Pinaceae > Pinus > Pinus taeda. The sequence goes on from APFE031436137.1 coordinate 95,079, forward strand.
TAGATTTTGTGTAACAGGCACAAGCGGTGGTGAACCAAGCACTTGCCAAGCAGTTGAGGAAAGGATACTCACTGATGCACCTTCATATATAATAGTGCCAGATACAATCATATTACAAACTTGTACTATGATTTTGAAAGGCACATAAGAAGGAAGGAAAAATCCTGCTAGTCAATTCCAATCAAAGGAAGTGACTAGACTACTTGGACGGGGTACTGTAGAAACGAGAGAATTAACCCCTTAAGTTACGAGAACTAGAGGATTTTCCTCCTGTCTTGATGGAACAAGAGGACTACCCCGAAGCTCATTAGAACTTAAAGAAACAAAAAGAACTTGAGTGGTATCATATTCACTCTCTTCAGGAAAGGTATGATTTACTGAAGGTGAAATTGGGTCAACTGTTACCTTAGCCTATTGATTTGGGCGAGGTATAGACTCATAGGATTCACTTTCAGAGAGAGTGGTTTCGACTGATAGTTGTTTTTGGTCAGTCAATTCATCAACTAGTGAAGGATTTAGGAAGAGTTTACTGTAACCAGATGGAAGTTGGTGCGGTGAAGCAGGATGGTTATTCAACACTTTTTTGGCTTCATCCAAATAGGGACAAAGGTGAATGGGGTGATTCCCTTCACATAACTTACATGGAAACTTAACCTTACCCTTCTTTCCATGAACTCTATTACCACTAGTTGATGGTGTGTCACCAACATGATCTCCAGAAGTTGATGACACGGGATGATGTGAATGAGAAGACCATTCTTATAAGATCTGAGGAATATCAGGACAATTTTGAAGAAGATGGTCTCTCGCGCAAAGTTTGCATGGATATCAAACTTTGTGAGGCTTGATGGACGGTTTCTCATTAGATGTTGCATTCAAAGCAATGGTTGCTTGGTCACCCCTTTGTTGAATTTTTACTTCTTCTTCTTCTTCTTCCCTCTCTTCTTCTTCTTAGCCACCTAGTTACTAGTACCAATACTTTCACCAGGCAAAGAGGAAGAAGGGGAAGAAGAAACAACCAAGGAAGAAGGCAAAGGGTCAACTTTAGGATCAACTGGAGGTTGATTTTGTCTAGTTGGAGGTGTACTCGACTGCGGAGAAATCTCGACATTTTGAACTAAAGAGGTTGAAAACAACCATACTGGTAAGCCAATGGTAAATCCCGGAAGGGGCAATGTAGCCATATATGGAGCACCAATATTTCCAAAAGAAGGAAAAGGACAAGGATTCCCATCAAAAGGAATTCCTTGATCGGTGGACTCTGGATTTGTCGCCATATGTTTCAACCTAAAATCAACTAAGGATGGAGAGAGGAGGATGTAATCCATGGTCAATTAATTTTTTATGACACCAGAACACAACTTCGCTTTTTCATTTTTAAAGAGTCGAGGAAAAGCAAAAGATGACTCTAGTTGCCTTCAATGTTTAATAAGCCCAAAAGGACAAGTGCTCAAATGATCATTTTACTTTTAAATAGTTGAAAAGGAATGAAAGTGACTACTCTAGAGATTCTAGACAAGAGGGTTTACCAGACAAATCACAAAATTGCAATATACACGTTGGTGATAAATGAAAGAGAAATAATCAAGGACTTTACGTACGACAATCAATCTTCCCGAATGTTGTGTTTGGTGCGTTGCGATCAGTAAGGTGGAATACTCAGCTTCCTAGGGATAAAAGATTTCAGCCTATTGGGGTCTCCCACTATATACTCAATGGTACAGGGAGCACAAGTCTGTACTAGCACTTATCAGATCAAAGAGGAGGAATCACCCAACCTTCAGTGAAAACGACAACCACTAGGTTCAAAGACGCCAGAACACGTCTCTAACCTAGACCTCTAGACGTTTTTTGTTAAGTTCCAATGTGTTTTTAGATTAATTGATGTTTATTTTAAGTTGATCTTGCTTATAAATTTGCCTTTGAAGGTTCACCGCGAGATGTGTTCTAAAATTCCTAAGAATGCAATTATAATGAGAAGCACTCTATTCGTTTAATTTCAATAATGAAAATCCTAGCTATGAGGGATAGATCATAGAAGTACTTTTTGAACAAACAACAAAGAGCATAAACTAATGCAATTCCCTAAAACATTCCTTTTAGCACACAAACTCAAGTTCTAAAATGCAAATTGCATATATTTCTTTTCAGTTTCTCTTAATGTGAATGATGCAATAAGAAAAACTAATGCCCAAACGATTCAGAACTTTTTCATTAAAAATGGTGATTTATAACAATTTCTTTTAAAAGGGAAAGGAAGATTTTACATCACTTTCAATTTTAAAGGAATGAAGATTTTTGACGCTTTGAATGAAAAATACAAATCAAATGCACAAATAAATCAATCGATTATTTATGAAGGAAGACTTTACGACACTTCAGTTTTTCAAAGAAAATGATGATTTTATGACACTTTTCTATCAACAAAACAATCGATCAAAAACTATCTTTCGACAATGGATTGCAAATGATAAATCAAATACATAAAAAACATTCAGAAATCCTAGTCTAACTAGGGCCAAATTAAGGAGATTAAAACTGATTTCAGAGACAAATCATCATGGTCATTCAGCAACTCAATCAAACAAGAGAAAATTGGCAAAAACTTTCAGTTACTAGATAGGAAACTGATCCTAAAGGGATCAGTGCAGGCTACAGTTAGAGAAAGTTCACTTAATCGCTTTGTACCTATTCGGGAAGTGCATTATAGCGTAGGCAACAGTTAGAGACAGTGCACTGATAATAGTGAGCAAATCTGAAGGAAATTTTGGCACACTTTCAACTCAATTTTCAATGAAAGAGGACTGAAATCAATAAACAACCACAAGTATAGTATGTAGAAATGTCTTAAGAGGCTGATAAGCTACTAAGATTAGACAATCTAGTCTGCGAAACCAGATATTTTGGGTTCGGTCCCCAGTATGGTCACCAATTCATTTTGGGAATATTTAGTGTTCTTGGACAAATGCCTAACCCTCTAGATCTAGTAGCTGATCTAGAAACAACACATAAAGAAATCTTAACATTTTCTATAATCAATAGATAAAACAAGAGAGAAGAGAAACCTACTTGTAGTTTTCACTAGCTCCTTGTCTCCTTAGATCGATTCTGTTGCTCCTTCCCATACTTAAGTCGCTTGAGAAGTACCTACACAACTACAAAAACAAAAACCCATCAAAGCATAATGATATCGATCTATTGCTTATAAATAACATGGAATTGAAAACATGATATAGATATGAAAGCATTAACATATAACACAAGCACAAGGAAAAAAGTCTTGAAAACTTTATTGATAAGAGGAAAGATTACAACCCATATGAGCTCGATCCAATGTCATCCTTCTAATTCAATCCTTCATCAGCCTAATGAAAAGCAAGATAGTCCAACACAATGACAATACTTGCACTCAATTCTAATCTCATAGCACCAGCATCTCCTTACAACTCAATATTTTTCATCCCCTAATCTCTTAGATGAGTGATCTATTTATAGGTGAGTGAAGGAGGTTATGCCATCAATGGTGATGATGAATGCCTTTCTAAATTTAGAAATCAGTTCCATAGAAGAAGGGATAGGGGATTAATGTTTCCTAATTCCATTTCTCACCCAAAAGCGAACTCAAAGGTGTAGGTGGCATTTGAGAAACTTCTAGAGGATTCCAATGGATAAGTAATATTCAAACTCTCATGAAACTTTGCTCAAATTCACTTAGCAGGACAAAGAGGGACCAAGTGCACTGCACAGCACCTTGACAATGTATGTTTTGCATTGCAATGCACACTAATGAAGGCCTACTTGCGTTGATATTCTTAGAGGTAGTTTTTGGATGTTCTCAGTGATGGAACTTCTTTGGAAGTAAGGCATTCTGATGAGTAACTTCTTTAGGGCATGTAACAACTTGTACTAAGGGTTGATGAGTCCTAATAATATCGATCTGTAAGTTGGGGTTGATGTGCCCAAATGGATCTGTAACACTTTGGGCTTGGTCACTGGAAGATCCAATTCTCCTTGTATTATGCTATTTGCGTTTTACTATAAAGATTTACATTGTTGTTTCTTCTCTAGGTTGAGTTAGAGTAAATCATATAGCTCGGTCAATATCGTTTTTATTTACAAAAAGTAAGTTTGTATATGATTGTTGTTCCCTCTTAGTATATTATTTCTGAAATTACTTCTAGCTTTGAATATTCTTCATAATTAGTATGATTTGAATAGTCTCCTTTAATGCATGTGGATTTGATTATTCAAGTTGATTTCCTAATTTGCATTAGGACATTGGATTGAGATCTTTGTTTGAAAGTAGTTTGCAAGTGATTTATCTTTCTGATTTCAAATTCTAAAATAATTCTTGTTCTGCATTTCTAAGAGTTAATGTGTTGTTAAGCAATTGTTTATTTCTGCAACAATTAGTTAGGATTAGTTACCTACATTTCAATCTCTGATTGTTATCACATAGACATTGCTTACAACCTTGAAATAGACATACAAATCCCAAGTTGACATATTAATGTAAGATTAAGATTGATTTATAAAGTCATCCTAGTGCACCAACACCCTTCTCCACATCAAGAGACACAAAATAAGGTTGGGAAATTCTAGAGGAGGAAAATCATTGTAGCCATTGCAACAAGGGTGGACATCAGAGATCCACATGTTGGAAGCTCCATCCATAGCCATGATGTTAGGCCCCTATACTACTAGTGTAACCCCTTATTGTTATTAGTACAACCCACTTATTATATTGATGTACCCATGTAGTGCCCCTATTGTTATTATTGTGCCCTTACATTATTATTTTTATGTAGGCTCTGATTATGTTATGACCCCTTAGACTCCTATATATAGAAAGGAGGTCTTTTCATTTGTATCATCGAAGAATTGTTCATTTATGTAATGTAAAGGAGTTTTCCCCCTCAAAGAGGCTGAATCCTAAGGCATTGAGCTATCTTTTCTATCTTTTCTTGAGTTGGTTCCATAACATTTGGTATCACAGCCAAGTTCTAGGGTTTTGCTGCTCCAAATAGGTCATCATGGCATTTTCACTATAACTTTTTTTCTGCGATGTTTCAGAAGTCGAAAAAAAACCCATTTGAGAAGACATCGTGCTGCAGCTCGGGTCCAAATTTCAGAGCTTTTCGCGCTATATTTGCGGAGATATGATCTGAGGAAGTTGGTCTTTTTGCAGACTCCTAAATTACATTCCAAATAGGTGACCTGGGGAAAATCGTCATAACTTTCTCTTTGAGCATCGGATTGAAATTTCGCAAAAGGTTATAGAAAGAGGACAGACTATAGTTTCTTCTATATATTTTTCAGAGTCAGAGGTCCAGATAGTGACACGTGGCACTTCATACAAGTTTGCTCTTCTGAAAAGATCTATAATCAGGTCACTGTGTGAGATTTGGCATAACTCTTCATTGGAGAATCTAATTGGGGTCAGATTGGTGGTATTGGAAAGAGGACACAGAGAGCTACTGTAGGTCACAATTTCAAAACTTAAAGATCTGAAAGTACAGAGTTACAGTCGTTTCAAGATCGAGCTCCTAAAATCAAGAAAAAACAAGATGAGGAAGTTTGATGGGGAGGATCCGGTAAATTGGATACTTCAGATGGAGCAATATTTTGATCTACATGGTGTACCACTGTTACAAAAGGTATGTATT
>APFE031436137.1:135974-159512 GCA_000404065.3 Pinus taeda
AGTCCAAAGGGGGAGATTGTTGGCATTATGTTCTGGTATGGCTATATGTTACAGATGTTGTACTTGATGGCAACACCCGTGGAAAGGCTCTCAATATGTTGAAAATTAAGAAGTACGCAGGAGAACAGTTCAGAAGATGCATACGCGTAGGTACACCATGAAGGGACCACGGGAAGACACGCAGGTCAGTCATTCAGGAGGTGTGTACCCCCAGTGCACTCACTTCAAGGCAGAGAAAAGCACACGTGGGGTTTCTTATGTTTAAACTTTGGTATTTAGCCGATGGTATTTTCGTTATTATGGTTTTGGCTCGTGGTAATGATCCATGATTTTAGGAGGAGCTTGCCTATATAAAGCAAAGGAGATCCCTTGGCTAAGCATCTTTTGCAAATTGAATATCTTAAGATCTGAAATATTGGGTTATTGGTTCAAAAGCTTGATCTATATGAAAGTGAAGTGGAAAGCGAATCTGTGAAGGGTGATCTCTCGAGTGCATGATCAGATCTGGGCATTCAACTAACTGTAGCACACTGGTGATCTGCAAATTCGGCCCTAATCAGAAGTACGCAGGTGTTTAACGGTGGCTCTGCGTGGGTACGCAGAGCAGAAACAGACGAACTGCATGGGTACGCAGATCAGAAGAAGGGTAACTGCGTGGGTATGCAGATCAGAAGAAGGGTAACTGCATAGGTATGCAAAGCAGAAGAAGGGTGACTGCGTGGGTACGCCGAAGCAGAAGAAGAAGGGTTGCGTGGGTGCGCAGCGCAACAGTGGTTCAGGTGCGTACGCACAGTAAAAGTACGCGGCACGATAGTTTTTCTGAGTGCGTGACTACAGTGGCAGTATGCGGCGCGATAGTGTATCTGGGTGCATACTGTACGCAGCGCGGTAAAAGAAGCAGTGTGTGGGCACGCGGCACAGCAGAAGAAACTATGCGGGTATACGCAGGGAAGCAGAAGGTGAAGTGCGTAGCGACGCAAGCCAGAGAAAGGAAAATTGGGTATCTGTCTCATGACTTTCTATTGACTGAATTTTTCTGTTGATAAGGTGTTCTGGGTTTAGTTCTGTTTTGTTGATCTAGTTACTGCAGTTGACGGTGAAATCTACATGTACTTGATGATCATTTGATGTTTATGAAAAGTGGTCCTTGTAAGAAAATAAGTAGGGGGTTGTAGCTCCCTTCCAGGAGAGACTGGAAAACGAGGAGGTTGAGTCTCTGCAGGTGTAGCCTGGTACTGGTAAGGACTGCACAGTACAAATCATTGCAAAAGAAGTTTCTAAAGAAGATAGAGACATATTGCAGTAGGTGGTTTTCACCCACATTGGGTTTCCACCTTATATCTGGTGTTCTTTGGTGTGACTATCTGTTTTTCTTGTTTCATGCTCATTATTATATGGTACTAACATACAAGTTAATAATACATATCTGAAGTTTGAATTAAGAAAGGCATACAGAAAAGAATTTGATAATATTGATTCACCCCCGCCCCCTCTCAGTATTATTTTCAACAATAACCTCCCAAGACATTCCTTCATAATTTTCTCTTTATTGTTCATCAAAGATCGACTTAACTTATTGAAACAGCTGCACATCTAAGCCAAAACCCATTTCAATTGCACTCCCTGGACCATCGCATTGTCTTCCACTATAACTCAGTATGCATCGCACCTCCCGAGTGTAGTAAGTGTGATGCATCTCTGTTTTTATGAAGCCTAGGTGCGATGACTGACTGAACTCTTTTTCCATTCTAGAAATTGAGGGTTTTTTTACCTTATTTTCAGTTTTGTTTAAATTTTTTGAAGCACATGAATAGTGCCTCCTCACTAAAGCCTACTTGCATCACATAGATCAACCTCAATTACATTAGGATTAGTGAATGTTTGTTTTTTTTTTTTTGTTTGTTCATCATGTACAATCCCTTGTCAAAAAAAAATTTAAATCAATTTGTCTCTTTGATACAAAAGTGTCATAATTGTCGTTTTGTGTCGAAAAGAGAAGTGTCATGAATTCTTCCTTCCCTTGATAATCAATTGAACTTTTCTTCATGTTTTTGGTTTGATTTGTTTATATTTGAAGTGTCGAAAGCATTTTTTTAATTCAAAGTTGAAAGGTGTCGTTGAGTCTTCCTTTCTCTTTTGAACAAGAAATTGTCGAAAATGTCATTTTGAGTGAAATATTTCAAATATTTGCTGCATTTAGTTTTCCTTTTTGTAATTTTTCACATTAAGAAGAACAAAAACAACTACATGCATTTGCATTTAGCATTTTTAGATTTGTGTGAGAAAATATGATTTAGCGAAATGCACTAGTGTGTGCTCTTTGCTCTTTGTTTAAAAGTATTGTTATTTTCCTTCCCTAGTAGCTAGGATTTTCATTACTCAAAGTAAACAAAGATTGTTTATCATTGTAGATTGCATTTTAGGAATTTCAAATCATCATCACGCGGTGAACCATTGAAAGGCAAACTCTAAATGAGATCAACTTTAAAATAAATTTCAATGAACCTAACAATGCTTTGGAACTTAACGTAACATATCTAGAGGTCTAGGCTAGAGACGTGTTCCAGTGTCATTAAAACTAGTGGCTATCGTTTTCATTGAAGGTTGGGTGATTCCTCCTCCTTGATATGACAAGTGCTAGCATGGACTTGTGCTCCCTGTACCATTGCGTATATATTGGGAGACCACAATAGGCTTATATCGTTTATCCATAGGAAGCTGAGTCGGCCGCCTTATTGATCGCAATGCACTGAACACAACATTTGGGAAGATTGACTACCGTACATAAGTCCTTGGTAATTTCCATTTTATTTATCACCAAGGTGTATATTACAGTTCTGTGATTGGTTTGGTAATCTCTCTGTCTAGATTTTCTAGAGTAGTCACTTTCATTCATTTTCGACTCTTTAAAAGAAAAGGTCCATCTGAGAACTTGTTCTTTCAAGCTCATTAAAAATTGAAGGAGACTAGAGTCATCTTTAGCTTTTTCTCAACTCTTAAAAACTGAAAAAGCAAATTTGTGTCAAATTGTAATTAAAATTAATTGAATTTGGAATAACATCCCTATTCCTTAGTTGATCTTGGGTTGAGATAAATGGAGACAAATCCGGAGTACACCAATCAAGGAATCCCTTTTGAATGGAATCCTAGTCCTTTTCCTTCCTTTGGAAATATTGGTGCTCCTTATATGGCTACATTATCCCTTCCTGGACTTACCATTGGCCTGCTAGTATGCCTGTTTTCAACCTCTTTGGTTCAAAATGGGGGTACACCTTCAACTATTGGCCGGATAAATTGTTCTTGCGGACAAGACCGATCTCCCTAGTATCTAATGATATCTAGCAACAAAGAGAACAAGTAAACCTATTTCTCTCTAAACATGTTTCAATTCATTAATGAATACTAAGAAGTGTAAAAGACCCTACCTCGGTCCAACGCTTGTTTGAGGCAGTTTTATCCCAACAACTTCAAGCAGTTCTCGTTCAACAACCTGCATACACAAACAAGCACACATCAAAGCATACCTGCGTATAATAAAACATGTTCATTATGAAGATCAAGGAGCTCATTAAACAAACCATTAGAGACAATTCATTGAGAAAAATAAACTTGATTGTATTAACTTAATGAATAAAGGAACTTTACAACCTTTGCCTTGATGTTGCACAAGTCCTTTCCAGGGTCCAGCAAGGGTCTCCTCTACTTTGACAAGCCTCACTCACTTCCCAAATGACATGAAAGGTATGTGATCTCTCCTCTCACAAGCTCAAAAAGGAAGCCTAGTTTTCAGCAGCATTTACCCTCAAGAATCTCCAGCTTTCAACCCCCTCTACAACCAGCCCAATGCATGAATTTATAGTGCAAATGGACGAAGTTGCAGGTCCACCATTGAAGGGATAAGTTCCTCCTTTAATGGGATAAGCACCTAATATCATGGAGTTAGCTCCCTTAGTTATGGAATGGATGAACCAAGGTGGAGCGGACTTGCCAGCGTAATATTCCTTCTAGAAGTGTCTAGAAGTGACTCAAGATAAGTTTTTAAGAATGAACTCATGCCTTTTTAACTTTTACAGGGGTTCGCACCCATCACTCAATATACAGAGCAGTCAGGTTCGCAGGAAACATGACCATTAGGTGCGGCATCGGAGGCAATTCTAGGAGAAAGTGCGAAACCAGGATTTGAGACATTTTTAAGGTCTTTCTCCCATTTTCAAGGCTTGACATGAAGAGCTGAGGTTTAAGACTTGCAAAGGAGGTATGTATGAGTATTCATGGACTCACACAAACTGTAGAAAGTCATGGTGACAAGTTTTTGTGTAACAGTAATGGGAGGAAGACTTTCCAGTGTCGGATTTGTGGAAAGGATCATCACAGGAGATATTTTCCACAACATCAAGGTCGCATACCTCATATTGACATTTCTCAGGAGGAAAAAATAGTTGGGGATGTTGGAAAAAACATTCCTCATATTTTATGCAGCATTGGATAATAGGAAGGTTGATCATTAGGTTTCTATTATAGAGATGGAAGTTAAGATTTGTGATTAATTTATTTATATTTTGATTGACCCTAGATCTGACTATAGTTATATTAGCCTTGACCTAGTGGATAATCGTTACTTGAATAAAGAAATGCATGCCGAATCTTTGTTGGTGCAGTTGGCTACAAGTACCAAAAATAGAGTTCATCATTGGGTGAGATCTTATGCATTTGAGCTGAACGATATGTCTACATCAACACATTTAAATGTGATTTTGTTGGGATCATATAGTATATTGTTGGGTATGGATTTGTTATACATTCACAAGAATAAGGTATATTTCTATGATAAGGCTATTAATTTCCTGGATGTTGATGGAGAGAGGAGAATCTTGTAGGGTAGGAAGAAGCCTACATCAGTGAGAATGGTTAGAACTATGGAGGCAAAGTGTGGTAGAAGGAAAGGGTGTGTATTGTTTGTAATTCATATTTCTAGTGACAAAGGAAAGGTTATTGAGGATGCTGAAGTATTGAAGAGGTATCCAATTTTGCAGCGGTTTTATAATGTGTTTCTAGTGAAGATTTCAGAGTTACCGCCTCATAGGGAATTAGAATTTTCTATCGAGTTGATGTCGGGAGCAACACCAACATCAAAGGAACCTTATAAGATGAGCACTCCAGATTTGGTAGAATTGAAGTTGCAGCTTAAGGAAATGCTTGATAAGGGATACATCAGGCCAAGTTTGTCCCCATGGGGTGCACCAATATTGTTTGTGAAGATGAAGGATGGTACTCTGAGGTTGTACATTGATTACCAAAAGTTGAAAAAGGTGATGATCAAGAACATGTACCCTTTCACACAGATATATGATGTGTTTGATCAATTGAAGGGAGTAGCAGTGTTCTTGAAGATTGACTTGAGATCATGATATCATCAAGTACACATCAAATAAGAGGACATCTACAAAACTACATTATGTACCAAGTATGGGCATTATGAGTTTGTAATAGTTTCTTTTGGTCTTACTAATGCTCCAACTACTTTCATGTGTTTAATGAATAGTGTGTTGCATCCTTATCTGGACAAGTTTGTGATAGTGTTCATTAATGATATACTGATATATTCTAAGAATGAGGAAGAGCATGCAGAAAACGTTGCAATAGTGTTAATATTATTGAGAGAGAATTAGTTGTATGTCAAGCTTAGCAACTCTAGTTTCTTTCAGAGAGAAGTTCATTACTTGTGACATGTTGTTTCCAAGGAAGGTATAAAAGTGGACCTGTAAAATATCAAAGATATCATGGAGTGGGCCAATCCTAAGAATGTGGATGAGGTCAGATTATTCATGGGATTAGTAAGTTATTACAAGTAGTTCACTAGGAAATTCATATGGATTTCCTATCCTATTACATCTTTGCAATGAAAATGAAAGAAGTTTGAATGGATTTAGCAGTGTGAAACTAGTTTTGAGTAGTTGAAGAATTTTATTACAAATGCTTCAGTTTTAAAGATTTTAGATCCTGACAAAGAGTTCGCGGTACGTACATATGCTTCCAAGAGAGGTCTTGGTGGATTCTTGATGCAGGAAGGATAGGTAGTATGCTATGAGTCAAGGAAGTTGAATGAGCATGAACAAAACTATGTGACTCATGACCTTAAATTGACAGCTATCATTCATGCCCTGAGATGTGGGGACTTTATCTTCTTGGAAGGAGGTACATATTGATGAGTGATCATAGTGGAATGAGGTACTTGTTTGACCAACCTAAACTGAATGTCAGACAAGGTAGATGGTTAGATACTCTTAGTGAGATTTACTTGGAGATCAGGTACATCAAGGGAAAGGAGAGAAGGTTTGCATATGCTTTTATTAGAAAAGTGTAGATGAATCAAATTATGATAGTGAGTTCATATGGGACATATTTGCAGGAGTGGATCCTATAGGTAGGACATCATGATGACACGTATCAACAATTGAAGCACATGTTACAACATAAGGGTGAAGGTGATAGGGATAAGGAGTAACATCTCATAGCAGATGGCTTGGTCAGATTCATGAGCAAGATTTATGTACCAGATAACAGTGAGCTCAAGAAGATTATCTTGAGGGAGTTTCATGTCAAGCCATATTTAGGTCACCCAGGATATCAAAAGACTTTGACATATGTGAAGAAGTTCTATCATTGGCTGAACTTGAAGAAAGAGGTGGTTGAGTTTGTTGTGATATGTTTGGACTATCAGCAAGTAAAAGCAGAGTGTGAGAATACAGGTGGTTTATTTCAGCCAATTCCAATTCCAAAGTGGAAATGGGAGGTCATTTCCATGGAATTCATTACTCATTTTTCGAGGACATCGAAGTAGCATGATTCCATCATGGTTGTGGTTGATAAGTTAAGTAAGGTGGCTCCCTTCATTGCAGTTAAGCCTATGAATTTAGCTATTGAGGTTGCTCATATTTTCATCAAGGAGATAGTGATATTGCATGTTGTTCCTGAGAAGATCATATTAGATAGAGATGCCAAGTTCACTTCTAGGTTTTGAAAGATTTGTTTCAATGTTTGGGGATAGAGTTGGCTTTCAGTACATATTATCATCTGCAAATAGATGGATATATAGAGAGGGTTAACAAGATTCTTGAGGACATGCTGAGGGTGTAGGTCAGGCATCAACAGTGGAAGTGGGAAGAGTATCTTTCACTCATTGAGTTTTCATATAATAATGGGTATCAGGAAGCCTTGAAGATGATTTTGATTAAGGCACTTTATAGGTTGAGTTGTAATATTCCTATCAGTTAGATTCATCTAATGAATAGGGTGTTGATTGGACAGGATATGTTGGCGTAGATGGAAGAAGAAATGTAGGTTATTGAGAGGAATTTGAAGGCAACACAAGTCAGGAAGAAGAGTTATGCATATAAACATAGGGCATTTAAGGAATTTTAAGTTGGGGACCATGTGTACTTGCGCATCAAGCCCAAGAGGAGCTCCTTGAGGATTGCATCATGTTCCATGTTGACACCTCGATATTGCGAGCCTTTTGAGATCCTTGAGAGGATTGGATCAGTGGCCTACAAACTTGCATTGCCTGCGACAGTGAAAGTCCACAATGTTTTCCATGTTTCATTGCATAAGAAGTATGTGATTCAATGGTCTATATTACAGGTCGAACGAGAGGGACAATTCCAGCCAAAACTGCAATGCATATGGCTGCTCAAACAAATCCTACTCTAGAACGGAGAAATTGAGTAGGTTAAAGTGTAGTGGAAGCACTTTGGGCTCGATGAATCTACATGGGAGATGGATGATTAGATGTAGGCTTTATATCCTTCCGTATTTGTTGGTTCAATCAAATTTCATTTTGGTATATGTAGATATATATGGATGTTGTTGTAAATGACACAATGAGTTGTGTTATAAAGATCTAGTAAGCGGTATGATTGTCATGTTTGTCATGTTGGCCATCATTTTTAGTAGTTGTTCAATGTAAATATTGCATCAAACTATGTTATAAAGCTCCATGGGTAGTATTTGTTGTTTTTAGTGGTTTGTTGGTCATAGGTGTCATAGAACACCAAGGAAAATGTTCCCCCAAGGGGGAGGGGTTTCTAATAGCCCCTGGTTGATTCCCCATGTAAATAAAATAAGAGTAAGGTCATGGGGCACATATTCCAAGCTAAATATTTGGCCAAACATAGTGATTTGTATCACTGGTGATTAATTATTGGCTATGGAAATTGGCAAAGGCATTGGAAAATTCAAAGAGGCAATAATTTTCATTTTATTTATTAAATAAAGGAAAATAGGAGAAAAGGAAGGTGAAGAGACACATATTTTCATGAGAGGGAAATTGAAGGAAAAATGAAGGAAAATGAAGAAAATAGATGCCTCAATGATAAAATAGTTTTTGAGGATCAGTTGCTAGACTTTTGAAAGTTTTTGGTTGATCTATCTTCCATTCTCTCATTCTCTCATACTCTTGCACACTTAGAGAATTCTTGGAGCATTATTGGAGCACACAAGTATTCACTTGGATTAGAGAAAGAAGGTGAGGGAGAGCATGAAAGCTAAAGGGAACAATTGGATCAAAAACTACATTTGGATTGTTTTGCAGGTAATAGGTTGCATGTGTGATTTCATTGATGAATTCTGGAAGCATCGTATATCCATGTTATTTTTTGGTTATGTGTTATCAGTGGCATGTGGATTTCCCTAGATTTATAGTTCTTTTAGCCTTGCCTCTCCATTTCCTAGATAGCCATGGTGTTGTGGGTTTTTCCACTTAATTGTTTTTTTGTTGGTGCTAATGTTCCTTATGGTTGTGAGTCAGAAAAAACACTCTGTAAGCCCTAGAAAAACTTGGGTCGAGTTACTAGTCATCGATCGCTGCTTGGGACAAATACTCTAGAGTACTTGGTGGGTTGAGTTACTTGTCCCTGAAGTCAGGTTGCACAAACTATATGGAGCCTTGGAAGGTTATGGGCCAACTTACTAGTTCTTGGAGCCCTGGATAGCTTGGGTAAAGACTAATCCGATCAATGCTAGTGATGTCCGAACGTGAAAGTGGAACCACTGTGGATGTGGTTTGAGGTGATTTGGCCTCTGGAATCCCTAGTTTGGTTTTATATTTGTTTATTCCATGAGATTTCACATTCATGCTTGGAATATGGCATAGGTTTGATTATATGAAAGAGATATTTGGTTCAACGCAATCTATGGTCAGGTGGTACAGTGAAGTCCCTAACTTGGAATATTTTCATATAATAATAAGATATATTATTCTTCTATGATTCTTGTATACTTGTAGTGATTATATTGGTGATATTATTGCAGATTTTCCATGGTTCCTGTTAGCTTTGTTGCCGTTTGGCCCAAAAATGGACCCAAAACACTCCCAAAGTCTCCAAAGTTTTCTTAAAATCATGCAAAAGGATCCAAGTATGCCCCAAAGTCTCCAAATATTGCTTAAGACCATTTAAAAGTCCCAACAGTCGCATGCCAAGAGCCCTTGGAAGGGCAGAAAATCATTATCGGGAGGAAAAAGACAAAAAAAAAAACAATGAAAGACCATTATCGTTGGCTTACACAGTGCAATGCACAGCAGCCGTTAGATCTGGCCGATCAATGGCCTAGATCTAAGCAGCAAATCACAAATCAGCAAGTAGAGAGGACTTTAGGCTGGGCAGAAGGAACCGTCGATTGGTTCGGCAGGTCACAATCGGTGAAGGCAAATCGGTGGTTATTGGCACAAACCAGGGGGAATGAGCCACTACGATTGACGATTAAACATGGACCGTAGATCACGCACACAGATCAATGACCCGCATCACATCATCGGATCGCCATCGGGGATTACAGAGGAGTGCTAACCATGGGCTTGGGGCATGAGTGACATGCTATTGTGATTGATCGCATTGCTATATCACATTGGCTAGACATGAGAGCTGGCATATACACATACTGCAGCCCGACGAACCGGACCCAACGACATTATAAGTGATATTGCATAATATTTCAAGTCCACAAGAAAGGTCATTTGTGATGTATTTTGTGTATTTCGTATTTTAACGAAATACAAGAGGAACCAAGGGGCAGCACCGATTGCGATGAAGCCTGGACCCGAAAGTGTCTGGGAAGTGAAAAATATAATATTGGAAGTCCGCGAGAACCATTTGTTAATTATTTTCAACATTTTGATGTATTTTTGAAACACAAAAGAAATTGCGAAATAGGCAGGTTTTCGGGCAGGCCGTGGATGGTAAATGGTTTTGGTCGAGCTCCGCTCGATGCCATACAGTAGCTGCCACATGTCCAAGGTGAGGAGAGAGAAAACCACCCTCATGAGGTGGTTAAATCCAGTACAAAAGAGTTACCCGAAACAGATCACAATCGTTGGATCTAGAGCACCCAGATCAACGGTGGAGATGTGATATCACTACAAAGGCGGACCCAATAAAAAGAAATCCATGTTTAAGGACCTTTTAAGGTTCCGAAAAGCAGAAATGGGTGGGTTTTTTTCCATATGCAGTGTTTTTCTCTATTTAGTAGAAAAATAATAGTTCTAAATATTTAAAGGGAGACAAAGACTGGAAAGGAAATAACAAAGGTCGAAAGGGGAATTAAAAGGGCCAGAGCATCTGCAGCTCATCCCAAACTAACAAAGAAATCATGGAGCAGACAACACAGCTAGCTCGAAACAAAAATATCATGGAGCAGCACAGCGCATCAATAGCCCAATGCAACTCATCAAAACAAACATTATGGGGCATCTTTAGCATAAGAGAGCTCCCATACAGCGCATCAAATTACCTGAAGGTGGTTATTCCTTTATCAGAAGGAGAAAACCTCCAAGCCATTCTTGCCTTCAGGGAATCAAATAGGTAAGGGACATAGTGGATACATTAAGATGCCGAGCGTTCTAAAGAGCTCAGGAGCATTGTAAAGAGCTATAAATAGCTAAAGGCTAAATGTAACAAGGGTTCAACTTCTGGAGACTAATGAGACTTTGCTACTCAAGCTTCTCATCTTCATTCATTAGCAATACAAGCTTCTTTTGCTGTTATAAGTTCAATGTTCATTTCTTCTTTTGTTCTAAGCTTTCACTTGAATAGTTTGTTCATGTTTCTTCTGTATCTAATGCCAGATAACTATCATCTTATCTCTGCATTGATGAATTAGATTTGCGAGCTTCTTCACTGCCTGTAGCTAGCCATTCATATGTGTTATTGTATATGCATCTGCCAGTACAGTCAGTATTCTCATTTGCTACCTGTAGCTAGAAATTGATATGTGTTTATATATATGCATCTGCTGGTATGGTCAGTATTCTCCATCCATTCATTGAATCTACAAACTATTGAGCATTAGTGTTCTAAAGCCTTGTAAGCTGAGGGTGTTCATGCATGTCTTGAGTAAAAACATAGTTGAAATGGTCATCTGGCTTGATCCAAACCATCATATATTCCAATAGCTCAGGAAATAATATTGAATATTATATGTTACCAAGCATCTCCGAGCTACAACCTAGGAGAGTTTCCTGGAGTGATAATATAATTGGCACCGTTGTCGGGGAGAGGAAACTGAAGTTCAAGTTCCCTGGGAAATGACATAGATACAGCTTTGATGATACACAACGTCTAGGCACTTTTTTTGTTATAATCGTCTATCTAGCGACTCTACTAGTGGCCGAACCTCTTGGCGACTCCAATTATAGTTCTGGCTCAGTTTGTGAGGCATACTCGGATAAATCGTCAGAATTCATAAGCTGACCCAGTACCTGACCCTGAAAATATCATCAAAGAAAGAAAGGTATTGTAGAAAGGAGCATCAGGTTAAGGTAAACCTAAACAATCTCCTATATCTCTTCAAGAAAATCTTGCAATAGAACAAATACATGTTGATAGTATAACATCTAATACTAGTAGTGAATAAGAAGTTTCAGAGATTCATAAAGCTCCTTATTCTTTAGGTTTTCCTTTTGTTGTATGCCCAAAGGAAACCTCACCTCCTATCCATCATACTCCTTCAGTCCTATCAATCACTCCTCAGCCCTCTATCATTCAGAATGCCAGTACTCTTTTAGCTACCACAGCTATGGCAGGTCAACAAGCACCTACCAAAATGGAAAGAATCATAGCTGCTAGATATGGACCTCTAATATTGCCCACTCCTTTGAATGCCATGCCTACTAGAGAATATCAGAAGTATATCCCTAAATTCACGGGATTGAAGGTGTTTCAGCTGAAGAACATCTTGAGTCATTCTATAGCTATGCTAATAACCTCGACATTAGTGAAGATGATGTTTGGATGAGAGTCTTTATCCAAAGCCTAGATGGAGAGGCTAGAAAATGGTTCAGAGAACTGACCCCAAGATCTATAGCAGATATCGAGGCTTTAGATGATGCATTTCTAAAGCATTGGGGGGATAAGAAGGATCTCCTCTACTACCACACTGAGTTTGGGAACTTAAAGAGGGAAAATGGTGAGCTACTGTATGATTTTAATAAGAGATTTAACCGCATGTACAGAAAGATACTAGTTGAAGTAAAACCCACCACTACTTCTGCTCGACTCATCTATGCCAATGCCTTTGATTCTTACTTTTGCTTACTGTTGAGGGAGAGGCGATGTGCTTCTTTGGCTGATATACAAGATGTAGCCCTGGAAGTACAATCAAACATCATGGCTGCAAAAAAGCTCGAAGGTAATGCTGATAGAAGGAGACAAAGGGGCGAGCCTTCATCATCTTTAGATCCCAAGATCGATAAAATGGCCAAGATGATAGAGTCATTAGCCTCTAAAGTTTCCAAATTAAAGGTTGAGCAGCATTCTAGGAAAGGAAGAGTTCATAACACCTTTGCTCCTCCAAATCCAAATCCATATAGAAGACTTAATGAGATGTTGCAGATTTTGCAAAGAAGCAAAGAGGCCAATGAAGAGCAAAGGGTGAAGGCCCCTTTTTAGAACACAGTCATGGAAGAAGAGCAGTTTGAAGAAGATGATGAGATCCATTATATGGAAGACAAAGGCAGTGCCCCTTTTTTGACCAAAGCTACCTATGGAAAGTCATTATTCAATGACCAGATCAGCCAAGTGTGGGACGATGAAGTTGTTCTACATACTAAAGATCAGCAAAGATATAATCTGATGTCAAAGATGAATAATGCCAAGGAAACTCCTATTCAAAGAGTTGTTGTCCCTACAATACAACAAGCTAATAAGCAGAAGTAACCAGCAGTTGATCCTGTCATCCTCAAAGCTCCAACCATAGAGGTAAGAGGCCTTGACAAGTCCCCTTCTTCTTTTAGTTTTCAATCATAATTCAGAAGCTAAGAATACCTATGCCTCTGATTGAACCAGTGAAGAATGAGTCCTTCAAGAAATATATCCTTGAGGCTCTTGAGCCTAATGCCATCCAAGCTTCCACTGACTATGTAAATCTGCAAGATGTCCAACCAACTGTTATTCTCAGCCCAATGATTGAAAATTGGGAAGACAACTCCCCATCATTCTATGTCTCTCTGACTATTCATGATAAAATCCTTCATAATTTCCTTCTAGACCCTGGAGCCAGCCATAATCCAATGCCCAAGGCTATCATGGATAAGCTTGGTCTTGACATTACCAAGCCTTATCAGTTGACCTCTATGCAGCTTAAAAAACCAGTTTGCTAGATCACAGAGGAAGAAGGCCCGCAAATTTAGGACATGTTCTTTGATGGGGCTTGCTCTAAGGAAGCTACAGGAATAGGTGAAGTCCTTGTGTCCCCCACACAAGAATGCATTGATTCATATTTTATATTAACTTTTCAGATCACAAATGACACAGCAGAGTATGAAGCAGACCTTATCATTCAGCAGGTGTACAAAATCTTCCAAGAAAATCATTAAAGGTTGAAAGCATATAGAGATGACATGAAATATAGACCATCTCTACTTGATAATGTCAAATTCTAGAAAGTTTTTGAAGTAGATGATAAAATTAATAGGCTTTTGCAAGTCTTTTATGAATTTGTTGATATGCACATTGACCAAGAGAAAGAAACCTTTGATAAAAAGGTAAATGGGTCAATTTTCAGTTTGGTGACTATTTTCTCAAAAGGATGCATCAAAGGAAGGATATGTTTTTGACGGCCTAGGAAATGGGTTGTTCTTTGAACATTATTTTAGTTAAGGCTTTCAGGCCTTGGTATTATAAATATGTTTTTTCAAGTTTTTATTTCATGCTAAATAAGACTCCATGCCTAATGCAACACTAGGAGGAAGATTTGATCTTGTTTTTTACAGGAAAGGCATTGGTTATGTAGTTCTTGAAACCTCATAGGAGGGAGGATTTCATCCCCAAAAGGAGCCAGTGTTAGCTTTGTTGGCGTTTGGCCCAAAAATGGACCCAAAATACTCCCAAAGTCTCGAAAGTTTGCTTAAAATCATGCCAAAGTATCCAAATATGCCCCAAAGTCTTCAAATATTGCATAAGATCATTTAAAAATCCCAACTGTCATATGCCAAGAGCCCTTGGAAGGGTGGAAAATCACTATTGGGAGGAAAGAAAACCAAAGAAAAACAATGAAAAACCATTATCGCATGCTTACACAGTGCAATGCACGACAGCCGTTAGATATGGCCGATCAATGGCCTAGATCTAAGCGGTGAATCGCAAATCGGCAAGCAGAGAGGACTTCAGGTTTGGTGGAAGGAATCAATGATCAATGATCTCCAATGATTAGATTGGTAGGTTGTAATCAACAGAGTCAAGTCAGTGGTTATCAACACAGACTAGGGGGAATGAGCGACTGCAATCGACGATTAAACATGGACCATTGATCGCACGCGTAGATTGACGGCCCACATTGCATCGTCAGATCACTATCGGGGATTACAAAGGAGCACTAACCACAGGCCTGGGGCATGAGCAACATGCGATTGCAATTGATCGCATTACTATATCGCATTGGCTACACATGGGAGCTGGCATATACACATACTGCGGCTCGACGAATTGCACTCGACAGCATTATAAGTGATATTGCATAATATTTCAAGTTCGTAGGAAAGGCCATTTGTAATGTATTTTGTGTATTTCATAGTTTAATGAAATACAATAGGAAGCAAGGGGCAACACTGATTGTGATGAAGCCTAGACCCGAAAGGGTCTAGGAAGTGAAAAATATAATATTTGAAGTCCGCTAGAACCATTTTTTTTAATGATTTTCAACGTTTTGGTGAATTTTTAAAAGAAATCACGAAAGAGGTAGGTTTTTGGGCAGGCCGTGGATAGTAAATGGTTTTGGCCAGTCTTAGCTCGATGCCATACAACGACTGCCACGTGTCCAGGGTGAGGAGAGAGAAAACCATCCTCATCGGGCGATTAACTCCAGTACAAAAGAGCTGCCCGAAACGGATCACAACCATTGGATCTAGAGCACCCAGATCAACAATGGAGATGTGATATCACTGCAAAGGCAGACCCAATAGAAAAGAAAGCCATGTTTAAGGACTTTTTAAGGTCCGGAAAAGCAGAAATGGATGGGTTTCTTGCTATATGCAGCATTTTTCTCTGTTTAGCAAAAAAACAGTAGTTCTAAATATTTAAAGGGAGACAAAGACCGGAAAGGAAATAACAAAGGTTGGAAGGGGAATTCAAAGGGACATAACATGCGCAACTCATCCGAAACTGATAAAGCAGCCATGTTGTAGACAGTGTAGCTAGTCAAAAACAGAAATATCATGGAGCAGCATAGCGCATCATTAGCCCAACGTAGCTCATCAAAACAAACATTATGGGGCATCTCTGGCATGAGAGAGCTCCCAGAAAGTGCATCAAATTACCTGAAGGTGGTTATTCCTCTATCAGAAGGAGAAAACCTCCGAGCCTTGCTTGCCTTCAGGGAATCAAAAAGTTAAGGGACTTAGTGGATAGATTAAGACGTCGAGCCTTCTAAAGAGCCTAGGAGCATTGTAAAGAGCTATAAATAGCTAAAAACTAAATGTAACAAGGGTTAAACTTCTGGAGACTAATGAAACTTTGCTACTCAAGATTCTCATCTTCATTCATTAGCAATACAAGATTCTTTTGTTGTTATATGTTCAATGTTCATTTCCTCTTCTATTCTAAGCTTGCACTTGAATAGTTTGTTCATGTTTCTTTTGTATCTAATGCTAGGAAACTGTCATCTTATCTCTGCATTGATAAATTAGATTTGCAAGATTCTTCACTGCCTATAGCTAGCCATTCATATGTGTTATTATATATGCATCTGCCATTACAGTCAATATTCTCATTTGTTTCCTGTAGTTAGCCATTCATATGTGTTTACATATATGCATCTGCCGGTATGGTTAGTATTCTCCATCCATTCATTGAATCTACAAACTATTGAGCATTAGTGGTCTAAAGCCTTGTAAGCTGAGGGTGTTCATGCATGTCTTGGGTAAAAACATAGTTGAAATGGTTATTTGGCTTGATCCAAACCATCATTTATTCCAATAGTTTAGATAATAATATTGAAGATTATATGTTACTAGGCATCCTCGAGATGCAACCTAGGAGAGTTTCCTAGAGTGATAACAGTTCCTATGCTAGTTATTTTCTGGTTATATGCTAGTTATATGGTGTGTATTATCTATGGCTCTTATCTTGAATTATTTAGCTATTATTGGTTGATGATTATATTGATTAATAAGTGTTGTTGAAACTATTTCAAGAGAGCATAGATCTTTCTTGGTGATTCTTATATGAATCTCAGACTCTTGTGATCATATATGCATTCATGACCTATAGCTTACATGTTTTCCATGTGTTTGACGAAATTTTTATTATGGTCTAGGCATGTATTGGGTCATTTTTTGTTCAAGTTTTGTATGAAATGCATTTTCATCATGTCATTTATCATTCTGAGAAGTTACACATAGTTTTGGGAAGTGGTCTAGAGGTTGGCCTGGAAAAGTGGCTCACATCTTGGGACCACACCCTCTCAACTAGATATTTTGGGTTATAGCTACATGGAGGTAGTGTTGTGCATGCAATTGGAGTCCTATAACCTCACCTAGGCCTTAATATGCATGAAATTGTGGGCTTATGGTTGTGAAAAGGAGCCCCAACTCAGGGTTTGGTCACTTCGCAACGTCCTTTGTCCCCTGAGTGTCCTGTAGCCCTTAGGGATGTTGCAAGTTGTTAGTTTGTCAGCCCTAGTTCCATAACTGGAGATTGGAGGTCAGGTCATGTCATAGCAAGTCTTCATCTCATGATTACCCTGTTAGTCTAGAAAAATTAGGTAAATGTGGGAAGAGGTGGTTACAAGTTCATTATGTGTTTTTCAAGTTATTATATTTTCTTTTGCACAAAGCTTTATATTGCTTTTAATTGTTCATATGTTTTTGTTTGTGGGTCCACAGAAACTAGGATGGCTACACTGAAAATTCCACTAAACTTAGCCCTAACCTTCTCACTAGTTAGGTTATGAGTAGGTCTAGTTGCATGTTAGTTTCCATTACACACTCATATTGCACTCGCTCTCCATATGTAGGCTCCCCATTTATTTGTTTTCTTATTTTATGTTATGCATTTCACTTTTAGTATACTTTTTCTTTGTCTTTTGATTTTGTTCTATTGTTTTCATGTGTCTTTTCCTCGATGTTTTATTTAATCATAACTTTCATGAAACTACTCTCTTTTGGCTCAAAATACAATGTGGCTAAACTTGAAAAATGCATCTGTGATAACAAACAATCCTTAGCTAATATGTTACATCTTCTCTATTTTTGCTTACATTTCTTTAAAATCGATGATGTCTGAATGGAAGATAAAATTTGTTCCAGATGAAAATACTTTGGTTGAGATGAGAAGCCCATACCTTCTTTAGAATAGTCATTTCTGACTTAGCCTTGTACTAAATGGTGTTTTGACCAATCGAATCAACCAGGTAGAGAACGTAAAGGAGAGCAACTTTAAACGAGCATATAGCTTCAGTTGTCTTTCAAATCCCTTAAACAAGGAACAACCTTTCCTTCTCTGAGTAAGTCGGGATCACTCTTCCACTAGTGCTATAAATTTTTAATAAATGATTCAAGCATATCTTTAAGAAATTAAAATAAAGGGTGAATAAGAGAAAGTCTTCCTATAGAGAGCGGGGAAGCAAGCAACATCGACAGGGTATTGTCCAAGCCTATTGGAAGCGAAGCGATGCTTGTGCTTCCTTGAGGTGACTTCTCTGGTGTATTGTCTAGGCTCACTGGCAGCAAAGAAACCCCAAGGAGCATTCTTAAAAGCTCAATATACTTATTATCCTTTTCCCCTATCAAAAATTTGAGGTATGACTAGTGTTTCAAGTTGAGAAAGGAATAAAAGAGACCATATGTTTAACATGATAAGTGGAAAATCTAGGGATATATACATATTGAATCAATACTTCTTGAGTGACTGAGACCTTGCACTTAAGGGTGAAAATAGAACAGATAATACCGACTTCTACCAGTGTGTCACCAAGTTTTGACGTTACGATCAACACCCTCCAAACTTTTGCGTACACTTTAATTTTGGAGCCTAGTGAGGATCTTATGATCTACCATTCCATGGTCACTCCATTGTCAATTGATGTTGTGCTAAGTGTTTAACTCTTCTTCCTTGTTTCTAATTATCAAAGTCACTTGATCACACATGCTCAATCCTTGATGAATTCATAAGCATTCTTCCTTTATGCAAGCTTGAACAAGCATGGTACAGTCCATCAAGACAACACATGTTTAATGTTCACCTATGTCGATAGTTAGTGCGCACTTCCCATTGACAGTCTCCCTCACTTTGGTCACATTCATACTTCTATTTTGTTGAGTTTTCTAGATGTCACTTTGGGCACACTTTTTCTTTCGCAAGTGTCGCTTCCATTTTCAAAATTGTTCCTTTTTCTTATTTTCACTTTAATAAGTATCATTTTCATGTTATCTTTACTCTAGCATGTGTCGCTTTCATTGTCATTCACGTTTGCAAGTGTCTGTTTTATGTTTTCTTCCTTTCAGAGATGTCACTTTTGTCGTTTTCACTCTTTCATGTGTTGCACATTTGTACATCACTAGAGTTCGTTATGGCACACCCTTTTGCATTACATGGTATTACATATCATAAGAATATGCACTAGTCACATTCAATCCTAAATATTTCATAATTTAGGAGGAAGAAGTTCCAATTGTATGTTATCAAGGGAGTTTTTCAATTGATACTTTTAAATACTTTATCCATCAAGATTTTGGTATACCTAATATTAAATCTGATCATACTGATGTCACTAATGATGTTTTCATTAATATATCTATTGATAGTGGTGCATGTATACATGTATATTTTTCTAAACCACCAAAATTTGATGATCCACCGTTAGAAAGTTCAGATACTTGTAAGGAAGTTGAGGCATGTTATCCCCTACAAACGGTTATGCTAGGTTCTCACTATCCTGCCAATATATCTAAAATAAGCTAGATCCATATTTTCACACATAGTTCCTTCTTTAGCACATATTAGCTAGTTATGAGTTCATTTTAAAGGTCTTTCGATGTTTTCAAGTTGATTTTTATGATCTTCGAGATAGAATTTTTTATTAGATGAAGGATTCTTATGTGTCTAGTCCCTTTTCATGTGTATCACTTGTATTAGACCAGGGGTTGGAAAGAGAATCTTTTGTGGATCCCCATAGTTTCAAATCGTGTCATTCGGATTATTAAGATAAAAGTCATTTTGGGTTGAATGATTTCACTCTGTTAGACTCTTATGAATCTGATCATCCTTTTATCTATTTTGTGCATGTAATGAATATAATCCTCTTCTTGGAAGCTTTCCTCTTCTAGAGTGTCAATCAATGCTTCAATCATTGAACAAACCAAAACCCTTTTGTTAATACAAATACTGGGTTTTATTTGACACATGTCTCTAATCTATTGTCAAGTCAGTATCCTAATTCGTTTCTTGGATTCACCATGCCAGTAATTGTTTTAAATTCCATAAGATTTCATATTCTTGATTTTATACAAAGGAAACCAATAGAATCAAGAACCCTATATGTTTATCATCCAATCTAATCATTACATGAGAAATTCACTTTGTGATTTGAATGTTTTAACTAAAAACATTTCTTCTCACAAGTTTCTAGGTTTTAAAATTGGTTGTTTTGAATATCAAGTTCCAATCACTATATGGTTACAACAAGCTTATTTGGCAAGGTCCTAAACTAATAATAAGTTTTGATCTTTCTTAATCTTTGCAAATATGGAAAATAAATATGAATGTACATTCACAAGAAACTTACAAGTTTTGTATGATCAACATTGCAACCAACAAGATAAAGTTCGAGACTGGCTCAAACTAGTTAGCAAGACACAACGTTTAGTTAATAAGAAAGACCTTTAGTTCATTGTGCAAGTTTTTCAAGTTATTATCTTTTCTTTTGCACTGTAGCTTTATATTTCCTTTAATTGGTCATATATTTGTGTTTTCAAGTCGAGAGAAACTAAAATTTCTACACTAGAAATTCCATTACACTTAGCCTTGACCTTCTAGCTAGTTATGTTAGGAGTAGGTATACTTGCATGTTAGTTTCCCTTACACACTCATCCTGCACTCGCTCTCCATCTAGGCTTCACATTTATTTTCTTTCTTATTTTATGTTCTACATGTTTCTTTTAGTTTAATTTTTCTTTGTCTTTTGATTTCGTTTTGTTGTTTTCCTATGTATTTTCCTCGATGTCTTGTTTAAAAATACTTTACATGAAATTGCTCTCTTTGGCTCAAAAGAAAATGTGGCTAAACTTGAAAATGGAAATTGTGATGAGGAACAATGTTTTGTTAATCTATTATCTCTTCTATATTTTGGGTTACATTTCTTTAAATCCAATGATTTCTGTATGGAAAATATGAATTGTTCTAGGAGGAAAGCCTTTGTTCAAGTTGTGAAGTGCGTATCTTCATTAGAATCTTCATTTCCAACTCAACCTTGTATTAAATGGTGTTTTGACCAATTGACTCAACAAAGTAGAGAAGGGAAAGGAGAAAAACATTAAATGAGCAAATAAATTTAGTTATCTTTCAAATCCCTTGCAAAAGGAACAACCTCTCTTTCTCTCAATAAGTCGGGATCCCTCTTCCTCCCATGATATAAATGTCTAATAAAAACTTCAAGCATATCTTTAATAAAATGAAATAAAGGATGAAGAGGAGAAAGAATTCCTGCACAGAGAGATGAAGCAAGCAACTTTGCCAGGGTATTATCTAGGCCTACTGGATGTGAATTGATGTTTGTGTTTCCTTGATGTGAAATTGCTAGGGTACTGTCCAAGCTTACTAACAGTGGAGAAACATTGGGGAATGTGCTTGAAAGTTCAGTATACCTATTATCCTTTTCCCCTATTGAAAAGTTCAGATATGACTAGTGTTATGCAGAATCTACGACTATGGATAGAAGCATCTTCCCTAGGCTCGATGGAATGACCTAAAACAACATAAATAAAAAGGAACTAATATTTTTGTTAAAGTAAATAGATAACAGGATGAATCCTACCTCGAAGTAAATAGATAACAGGATGAATCCTACCTCGAATTTGTCGTACGGTTCGCTCCTTCATTGACTTGGATGCTCTAATCCTAGCTCTATTCGCTATTATTAGAACCTGCATAGTTAGATAACAAAATCCAAGGATCCACTAAATCTATGCAGCATCATCTAATCACTTTATTCAATAGATCAACATGGTATTGAAATATATGAAACCATAACATCATATATAGGAAAACAAATAACTATTTTCATTATTAGAAATGGAGCGAGTTAGAATCAAAAATATGTGTTGATCCTATAAAAGAGCTCCTCCAAGTTGACTTGTGCTTTCCTTGTCACAAAGTGAACCTATAATCACCCTAAATCATGTAAATATATCTCTACTGGCAACCAAAATAAGGGTATAATCACTCTCCAAAATACAACCCCTTGCCTATGGATGGCAAAAAATATATAGGTGAAGGAGGTAGTTCATGTATTCTTATCATTTTACCAATTGGGGCTTGAGATCCAATCTTACTAAGAGGATGAGGTCAAGGGATAAGGGATGAAAATGCCAAGGTATAATAGGATAGGATTTGAGACTTTTATCTGAGGTAAATGGTTACAACAGATCCTAAAAGCTTCTCAAAGAAGAGGCTTTGATTTTCTGTCTCTTTTTCCCAAATTTCTTGAGCCAACATAGGTGCATAATGGAGCAAGCTATAGGTGATCAATGCAAGCCATAGTGGAGCAACCTATTAGTCAACATTGTCTAGTAACCGACCAAAGAGCATTGGTCCTTAAAATGACCGAAACAAGGTGTTTTCAGGAAGAAAATAAGGGATTAGAACAAGTTATTCTTAGGGATTTGTGAAAGGATGATGAGAAGGAGGTTAAAGGATGTTGATTGATCTAGTTGAAGGCCTATTAACTAGATGTGACAAAATGGGCTATAACAGATTTGCCTCTAAAGCATAAAGTCAAGAATGATAACTGATGACTAAATTTCTTTACCTTGTGACAAGTCGGGATCAAGAACAATTGGTGAGATCATCATCTGTTACAATACATTACATCATGATATCTTTGTTGAGGGAGGCATACCCATATTCAACACATAAGCTAACGTTACATGTACAATGATCAAAAGGCATGTCCATGGATAACTAATGGTGGACCTGTGATTGGATGAGTTCCTGCATGATCATAGCCATCATACATTTTGATCTTGTACTACTCCTAAAATCGTAGTTTGGATGGATGAAACTAGATTCGGGGTCTTCTACCTCATCCACATGACCAACCAATGTACGAGTCTAACCATGTGAATCAATGAGCTGGAGCTAAACATGGTAGAGACCATCTGATTACCTGCCAATGATGTAATCCATTAATAGATGTGAGAGAAACCATTGATGATGTTAATATCTCTCAAGGTACTGCAATACACTCTGTATGGTGTGAATAAATGAGTTGATCTCAAACATCGTACAAAGTATTTTGGTCATAGGGCAGTGATGTAATTTTTTCTCTGAGAGCAAGGAAACTTACCATTGATGTATTCAAGAACTAAGGTACCAAGGGGTGTTTCTAAGTCAACTTCTTGGATAATGAGCTAATCTCAACAGGAAGCAACCCATCATAGCAGCGTCTTGATGTATCCCCCTTCAATGACACGAAACGGGTATGATCATTTGATACATAATGATTAGAATGATGATTATATATAATTGGATCAGGAAAGGTATACATGGAATGAAGGCTGAAGAGTAATGTAGCATATATTAACTAAACGACTTCCCTTGAACACAGTGATGACACTAAATGGAGTTGGTAGCATTAACCCAAAACCAAAAGTGGAGGCACTGAAAATAGTATGATGAACCAAAAGACAAGAAGATTTCCTAACCTAACATCCATGGAGATGAAGTGGAAGAGTGTTGTGTTCCAGAGTGACTTGCTGCCATTAGCAAATGGAGTTCCTTGTTTTGCCAATTTCCCCAACCATATTCATTAGTACTTCTTTATTTTTTAACAAGC
>APFE031436137.1:163522-184142 GCA_000404065.3 Pinus taeda
CATGTTAGGTCCCTATACTACTAGTGTAGCCCCTTATTATTATTAGTGCAACCCCCTTATTGTATTGTTGTGCCCATGTAGTCCCCATGCTATTATTATTGTGCCCCATATAAGCCCACTATTGTTATTGTTGTGCCCCTACAATATTATTGTTATGTAGGCTTTGGTTATATTAGGAGAAATTAGACTACTATATATAGAAAGGAGGTATTGTCATTTGCATCATCCAAGAATTGTTCATTTGTGTAATGTAAAGGAGGTTTCCCCCTCAAAGAGGTTGATTTCTAAGTCGTTGATCTATCTTTTCTACCTTTTGTGAGCTAGTTTCATAACATTTAAAAATGCCAACATTTCATTTGCCCGGAGGAGTAGAGAGAGTGAACATGGATTTCGGGATAGTGGGCCATGCCTGACACATATTTCGATAAGAAATATTTTTTGATGCAGGGGAGGAATCTTTAGATTCCCTATGGGGCCAATTTTTCACAGAGCTAGAACTATGCCAACTTTATACTCATTCCTCATAGTTTTTCACAGTGAACGTGATGGTGTAATAATATTTTTCATCTGAGCAACATATCTTTAGTCATCTTGCAGAGAGTGATCTTTGTGGAACCATGAGGAATATTTAGATTCCCTCGGAGGCCAATTTTCACAGTGACATAATCATGCCAACTTTATACTCAAACGAACTAGATTTTCGCTAGAACTCCAATGACGTGATTGGTTCTCATATATTAGAAGCATATCTTTAGTTAACTTACAAAGAGGAATCATGAGGAATCATGAGGAATCGAAAAGATTCCTTAAGGGCCAATTTTTAATAGTTTCAGAACCAGGCTGAATTTATACTCAAATTACCTAGTTTTTCACAAGGAGCATAGTGTTGGACTCAGAATTGTCATATGAGCAGTAGAAATCAAATCAACCAGTGATAACAAATATTTAGTTAATCTTGGAGATTATTGAGGGCCCATATTTTGATGGTGTCAGAAAAGGGTCAAGTTTATGGTCATTCAAAACGATTTCGTACAACAAAATCATCAGTGTAGTCAAATTATTCAACAGAGTTGTGCATTTTTAGTCCATCACCAGATGTGTAGGTATATGATGTAATGATGGAATGTATTTCTTTTGATTTTTTGAGATGATGTTTTGATATTGAGATCCTTGTTTTCTACTATGTTGGAGGATACTTGTATGCCACTCCATGTGAGAATTAGATATCTTGTCATGTTAAAGGAGGGCCCGTATGAGTGAAAATTCCTATAGGAGAATGTCTCATGGAGAAACATTCCCATCTAATTGAGGGAGTTTATCCTTGTAATGAAAAATAATGTACCATGTGCTCATCATCATCTTCCAGCATTTATTGAAGATTCCTCCCCACTCTTGACACCGGGTCCAGAGACGTAACCCACACTGGGTGAACTCTCTTATCAATGTGTGTGTGTCCTTTGATTTGATGGTCATCACTATGTTTCCTCTTAGTTAAATTATGAAAATGTGGTTTTTCATACTATTTCATATGCAATTCCACTAACATCACAAAAGTAAGAGATCTTGGTTAATTATGTTAGCTGAGACAATCTAGGTCAATTTTGGTATTAGAGCAGCCTTCTTGTTGATGTGAATTGCGAGTGTGAATGATAATCAGAGATTGAATGTGCAACAAGAAGGATAATGGAGGATGATAGAGATCTCTATGAGGCCTTCTAAAATATGACCTACATGGTAGATTTAATATATGCAGATTATGAGGAGAAGATGGCAGGATAGGAATAGGAGAAAGAAAGAGTAGAGGACAATGCTCCATCAACCCCCTCAAGTGATTATCATATTCTTCATTGTCTTCTCATAATTCATATGAGGAGATAAATCAGAGAATTTAAGCAGAGAATAATGAATTAAGGAGACTTCTATGAGAAGAAAAAGAGGAGAAGAAGAAATTACAGCTTTAGTTACAAGCCATGGAAGAGGCCTCAGAAAAGCTGAAGCACAATGAAGGTTTAGCGAAGCCATCATCAATTGATTCTGTACCGAAAGCTTACGTAAATAGTGTTGATCACTATTCAATTTCATTTTCACATGATGCTATTTATTTTGGAAGCCTTGAGGTACCCATTTTAGGAACCAAGCTGAGACTCCTTACCAAGATGGGATCCATGGAAGGAGAGTGCTCAAAAGTAACAAAAAATTCCAAGGCATTGTTGAAACCATCAAGGAAAGAGGATGATTGGAACACATCAGAATCCTCCCATGGAAATGCACATTGTAGAGGAAGAGCTAAGGCAATCTCTCATCGCCAAGATTGCACCAGAGACAGCCAAGAGAGGTATAAAAAGTCTCAATATTCTAAAGTGAGTAGAACACCATGTAGTTTTTGTGGATTTCATAACCACGTGGTTCCTGAGTTCTGGAAGAGAATGGTAGCAAGAAAGAGGTGGATGGGTGGAATGGAGTTAGAAAATGCCCAGGATCCCTCAGAACTCAATACCAAGGTTAGGACAAGGTTGGATTCTCTCAACATGCTTGGAGGAATTTCTATGTAAAATGATGAGATTGGTGAAGATCTTGGTGAAAGCAAGGGAGGATTATGAATGGATGAAGTTTGGAGGTGGTTGCCTGATATGAGATATCTTTAGATTTCTGAAGAACTTGTTCTACATCAAACATTTATAATTGCCACAAAGTCATGTTAACAAGAAGAATACTAACAAGCTAGGAAAACACAATTTAATAAACTAGCTGTCTACTTCAGGCATGAAGAAAATTGCTGAACGAAATGGAATCATGGATGAGATCTATTGAAAGACTGAATATGGAAGAGATGGCAACTAAATCCTACACTTGAAAAATCACCAAATGCTAAGTTAAGTACAGTAAACACTAAATCTTATGAAGGAATTGAAATCTGTCTTTTGGGGCTGCTTAAGGGTCTTTTCCTCAAATCATGATCCCTGAAGGAAGAGGTGAGGCCAAGACACCCACTGACAACTTGGTGGTGCTCCTTTTATCTCTTATACCCTGCTACTGAAGTAAATCACAAATGGAAGAAAACTAATAAACAACTAATCAAATCCACAATACTTGTAATGAAATACTTCTGGAGACAATTTAACCATGAATCTATGAAACCAAACTAAGCATACAGATACAAGGAGGAAGAAGGTTAAGGATGTTTGGAGGAAGAAGAATTTTTGAAATCATTGAAATATAGGTTGACATCAAAGAGCCACATGTTGGAGGCTCCATCTAGAGAATTGTCTCAAGGAAAAATTGACCATGTAGGAACGAGTTGGAAACGTTTTTCAAGAAGCGAATCTGCCACAGGGAGATGATGGTCGATTCACCTTGATGAGTGAGAGATGGATTTACTAGATATAGTAGCTTGTCATGGCCACATTTTATATATCATGTGTTGAAATATAATTGTAAAATTGATGACGTGTTTTTCATCGCTTATTAAAGCAATGATGATGTTTTGGCCTTTTATTGATAGCTAGGTTACTGGTTTATATTATGATATAAACTTGATCAAAGAGTGTGTGTTATTAACTCTTGGCAAGTATTGGGATGCTTGGGTCATGATTGGTCATGTAATTGAACATGTAGTTTGAAAGAATTGTACTACAGGTTTGTAGAGGATTCAGGTGTCAGTTTAGCACTCATGGCTTCAAAGAACAAGGGTGAAGGAGAAGGAAGTGTGACTTGTTGATCCAGGCGGATCCTCAAATGTCAACATGTTCTGGTCAACCTCAGACATAGCCAACATAGTCTAGCCAAAAAATAACTCACATGGAGTTTTTATAATGCAAAGGAAATGAAGTTCATATGTCTTCAGAGGTGTGGAAAATATTCTTGAAAATGGCCATGCAAAATGATTAACATATGAGATAATATTCTCATAATAATGTATTTTTTTTCAATTAAAAAGAAGGGATTATTGGAGCAAAGCCATGTAGGCTTGCAATCCTTAGTCTCAAGGAGAGTCCTGTGGAGGAAGTTGAGATCCTTAAGAATGGTTGAGATATTTGTTCCAACTAATTCCCTCGAGATATGCCAAGGTCCTAATCAAAGGGGATCTTGAGAGATATTCTCTCCATGAAAATATTTAGGTGGCTTAGATGGAGAGCCTATAAAAAGCCCTTCTTGGGAATCAAGAATAGGAGAAGAGAGTTTTTGGAGAGCTTCTTCAAGGCTTATTGATTCTGGTATTTGTAAAGGAGAAGTAGATTGTAGGTCTACTTATTCGTTGCTTTTTCCTTCAAGAATCAATAAAGTAGGTTCATCAGCTTCATGAACCCAGAGAGGTAGATAGGGAGGTTCTGGTGAACTCTGTTATCAAATTTTCTGTGTCATCTATCTATCTTGATTTCTTATTATAGTTTGCATATGTTTTGTTTGTATGTATTTAATAAATGATGAGAATGAATATTGTAAGCCAATTTTCCATTATGTTTTAGTGGAGAATTGAGAGATGAATTGAATCTAAATCTAAATTAGTAGCTAAGGCACTAATTTTAGATCAATCGGTATTAGAGCCTCAAGATCTAAGGTTTCTTTTGTTGATTGTTAAAGGAAAACCATGGGCAAAGGTTTGAAGTGGTGAGGTTGATCGGGCTTGGTGGATTTGCATGGTCTTGTTGGATCGTTGGTGGAGATTTCATGGTAGCTGGTAGTGTTTTTGTGGAATTGTGGAACTGCTTCAATAAAAAAAATCTTCATGTGGTGCATAGTTTGTCTTCATGGTCTTCATGTAGCGTGGAAGCGATGCTGCCAGAACTACGTGTTGCGTGGATGTTGTCGATATGTCCTCCTTCAAATCGTTTGAAGCAATGATCATATAATGTATATTGTGGTGATTAGATCGATTTGAGATCCTATTTTGGGTGGCCGAAATCACATCAAGATCATATTTTGGGTGGCTCCAATTGATGATCTGCCTAGATCTACAAACTATTATTCTTAGAAGACGTTATATGGCTCACCCTTTGATGCAAGAGAGGTATCACTCAATTCGGTAAGTGGGTTTTGCAAATGCAGATCAGGCTTATTCCCCCAGAGATGAACCAACAAATGATCTATGGCAAGAATTTCTAAAATGGTTGCCTATCCTCTTGCACAGGAATTCTGTTTGGTCGATATGGCAGATCGGGGTTGGATTTGAGTAGCATGGTTAATTTTTTGACATATTAGATCTTTTTCCTAATATATCTGAGGGTAACCAAGGATCAAATCCTACTTATAAAGTTTCTTTGAAGAAATGCAGTTGCAGAAGGAGGGTTTGTTAAAATGGTTTGGAACTTGTCTCACTCAAAGAAGTGATACAATGGTTTTCCATGATAAGTCATTGTGAAGGGTGGCATCATACATGTTGAGAATCTCTTGAAGGGACAATGGAAAAATCACTTTGAGAAGAGACCCATGCAAAGGAGAATGCTCCTATGTCATACAAGGCCATGCCAAATCAACGCAAGTTTCAACACAAATCATATACGTTCACATTGGATGAAGGCTATGACATATACAGACTACAGTTGATTGTGTGCGAACAATATCATTTTGAGTTAAATATTTTGTATTCCAAGTTGATCCTGGGAATAAATATTGAATATTGTGTTTTAATGAATAGATAAGGCTTCATTGGGATTTATGTTTCGAACAATGATGGTAAATCAAAAAAAAGTCATGGGTGTAATGCATGCAGGTAATATTCATCACGATAATTATTTTTTTTTTGGGATAATGCACATATGATTTGTTACTACAGATATGAGGGCAAAAGACATGTTGCATGGTCGATGCTAGATACATGTCTCATGAGAAGTTATGGAGACATGTTGATGCATTCATAGTTGGGAAATCATTTTTAAATTAGAAAACACAAATTTCTTGGAGATTTTATGGCCTGGGAAAAAATCAATGCCATTTATCCAATGCTATTCCTTCAATAGTCAACTCCAAAAGGGATTATGATTTTCACTCCCAACAGTTATGTTTGAATTTAGGTCATGTTGAATAAGAGTTTTAGGTATGCAAATCAATGTTTAATGGTTATCCCAAATCTCTCCTGCAAGATCGAGATTGTATATTGGTGGTAGCATTCTATGACTCTTCCTTCAAATAACATAATTTGCATTTTCATTGGGTGCGTAATTCAAGAAATTTTGTGGCATGAGTGCCAACACATGGTGATTATGATGGCATCAATAAAGGATTTGATTATGAAAAAATTGATGGACCACACAACATTTGTGACAACCACGTTGAAAATCAACATATTTGACCCACGATTTTCTGTAACAAATATGCCACATTTAATGACCAATCCAGGATGTAATTAATGGAGATATGATATTGTTGTTAGCAAATTAAGTGGAGATTTTGTGGCATGGGCCATGTAAAATGTGGCCATATTCCCCATAGTTAAATATGTTCCTCCAACAATGGTGCAAGAAAACTTGTGAAAAACGTAGCATTTTTAAACATGATCGGGTTGATTTGATGGTGTCTTCAAAATGGTAAAGTTGATATAACAGTTATGCCAACGATTCCTCATATTATGGAGAGGAAACAACGTTTGTGATAGCATTGATTATATCAGAAATATTGTTGGAAATATGTACTCCAAGATGGGTCAACGCAATCCCAATTCAACATTTATATGTTGACCCTCCAAATGCATGCAGTGATGCTAATAACAACGGGGGAAATTCAATGTGGGAAGGTTTTTTTTAAATGTCGATATCCCCAAGGCTCACAGTGGTCCTAAAAAACACATTAACAGAGCTTGGAATGCTACTTGTTCTAGGTAACACTCAACCCCATTATGCTTGGAGCTTGGAATGCTACTTGTTCCAGGTAACAGTCCAGCCAACAAAGAACTAACATGGAGTTTTTCTAATGCAAAGGGAATGAAGTTTATATGTCTTCATAGACTTGGAAAATTTTCTTGTTGGTATTTGGGAAAAATGGCCATGTAAAATGATTAACATATGAGATAAGATTCTCATAATAATGTATTTTTTTAATTAAAAAAAGAGGATTATTGGAGCAAAGACATGTGGGCTTGCAATCCCTAGCATCAAGGAGAGTCTCGTGGAGGAAATTCAGAACCTTAAGGATGGTTGAGATATTTGTTCTAACCAATTCCCTTGAGATATGCCAAGGTCCTAATCAAAGGGGATCTTGGGAGATATTATCTCCATGAAAATCTTTAGGTGGTTTAGATGGAGAACCTTTAAAAAGCCCTTCTTGGCAATCAAGAAGAGGATAAAAGAGCTTGTGGAGAGCTTCTTCAAGGATTTTTGATTCAGGGATTTTGTAAAGGAGAAGTAGATTCTAGGTCTACTTATTTGCCCCTTTTTCATTCAAGAATCAATAAAGCAGGTTCATCAGATTCATGAACCCAGAGAGGTAGCCAGGGAGGTTCTGGTGAACTTCGTTATCAAATTGTTTGGGTCATGTCTCTATCTCGATTTCTTATTATAGTTTGGATAAGTTTTGTTTGTATGTATTTAAGAAATTATGATAATGAATATTGTAAGCCAATTTTCCATTATGTTTTAGTGGAGAATTGAGAGATGAATTGAATTGAAATCTAAATTAGTAGCTAGGGCACTAATTTCAGATCACTTGTTTGGACACCATTGTGCAGACAATGTAACACAACAGTTTCATATCATTTTCATGCTTTTTGAGGACCAAAATCTCCTTAGTGTGGAGAAATGATTAAGGTGCCTCTAGAAACACAGAATTTAGAAGTGGCTTTGGAGAAGATAAAAAATAAAAGTTGTTGGATTGAAGTGAAACCTATGTAAGACCGAAGAGCTCATTGTAAGATTTCCAGCGACATAAATGACACCTCAATACAATTTCATATGTGAAAGTTATGGCCAGTCAAAGTTTTGGTCAAACTAGGCCCATTGGTAGCCACTATCGAGGTGACGATTTGGAACTTCATGGCGACAGTTTCCGACAGTCAGAAAAGGTGAATTTGTTTCCTAAATTTTTCTAATGACCCCTAAAAATATGATATTTTGTTTTGAAATGTTATTATTATAAAAAAATAGGTGGTGGGCCACCACCCCTGTCACCCCTCCCCAAACCATATTAAACCATATATATATATATATATGTTGTTAAATGACCATGGTTGGGTTGTATGAAACAACACCACATATTAAAATGGGCTGGAGGGAGATGATGATCCATTCACTTTAATGAGTGAGAGATGGTTTTACTAGATATAGTAGCCTGTCATGGCCGCATTTTGATAAATCATGTGTTGCAATATAATTGTAGAAGTGATGATGTGTTTTCCATTGCTTATTAAAGCAATGATGGTGGTTTGGCCTTTTATTAATAGTTGAGGTATTGGTTTCTATTATGATGTAAACTTGACCAAAGAGTGTGTGTTATAAACTCTTGGAAAGTATGGGGATTCTAGGGTCATGGTTGGTCATGTAATTGAACATGTAGTTTGAAAAGATTGTACTACAAGTTTGTAGAGGATGTAGGTGTCAGTTCACCACTTATGGCTCAGAAGAACAAGGGTGAAGGAGAAGGAAGTTTGACCTGTCAGGACGCCTATTGTGCAGACAATGTAAAACAGTAGTTGTAGAATATGTTCATGCTTTTCGAGGACCAAGAGGTCCTCAGTGGGGAGGAATGATCGAGCTGGCTCTAGAAATGCTCAGAATTCAAAAGTAGATTTGGAAAAGCTTAAAAATAAAAGTTGTTTGATTTAAGTGAAATGAGGGTTAGATAGAGGAGCTCATTGCAAGCCTTCCAATGACACAAATGACACCTCAATCTGAGTTCGTATGTGAAAGTTATGGCCAGTCAATTTTTTGGTCAAAGTAGGCTCAATGGTAGCCACTGGTGAGATGACAATTTTTCACTTTATGATGACAGTTTCTGGTGGTCGGAAAAGGTGAATTTATTGCCTACTTAAATTTTCTAATGACCCCTAAAAATCTGATATTTTATTTTCAAAATTTATTATTATAAGAAAATTGAAAGAATGAAAAAATATAAAAAAATAAGGGGGTGGGCCACTACCCCCACCACCCCTCTCCAAACCATATTATACCATATATACATGTTTTTAAATGGCCATGGTTGGGCCATATGAAACGACACCACATTTTAAAATGAGTTGGCGGGGTTTAAACACACATCAGTCGGGTGGCTCACCTGGCTAATGCAACAGCCCAACCAAACCAAAAATAAACATGACATATCATAAACCACTGCCTAAATAATTCAAAACAAAAAACTATCATGGCGAGTTAGGGAGGCCAGTGAACTTGAGCCTGGGACCTCCACCAAACAAATTTGACCCCCAATTGTGGCACCATCCATTACGACCTTGGGGGTTCCGCCCAAAACTTTATTTTAAATGACAAATATTTCATTTACCTGAAGGAGAAGATGGAGTGTGCACAGATGCTAGGAAAATGGGCCATTCCTGGCACATATTTCGAGACGAATATTCTCTAATGCAGGGGAGGAATCTTTAGATTCCCTTGGGGGCCAATTTTTCACAGAGCTAGAACTATGCCAACTTTATACTCATTCCTCTTAGTTTTTCATAGGGAATGTCATGGTGTAATAAGATATATAATCTGAGTAAAAGATCTTCAGTCAACCTGCAGATAGGAATATTTGTGGAATCACGAGGAATCTTTAGATTCCCTTCGGGGCCAATTTTCACAGTGACAGAATCATGCCAAATTTATACTCAAATGAACCATAAATTCACTAGGAGTCTGATGGCATGATTGGTTTTCAGATCTGAGCAGCATATCTTTAGTCAACTTGCAAAGAGGAATATTTGTGGAATCATGAGGAATCTAAAATATTCCCTAAGGGCCGATTTTTGACATTTTCAGAAGCAGTCCAACTTTATACTAAAATTACTCAGTTTTATGTAAGGAGCATAGTGGTGGACTCATAATTTTCATATGAGTAGTAGAACTCCAGTTAACCAATGAGAATGAATCTTCAAGGAAACTTGAATATTCTCGAGGGCCCATATTTTGACGATGTCAGAGAGTGGTTGAGTTTATTGTCATTCAAAATGATTTTCAACCACAAAATAAATGGTGCATTGAATTTCTTCAAGAGAGATATGCATTATTAGGAAATCCCTAGAAGTGGAGGTATATGATGCAATGATGCCATGTCTTTCTCTTGATTTGTTGAGATGATGTTTTGATGTTGAGCTCCTTGTTTTTTACTATGTTGGAGCATACTTGTATGCCACTTCATGTGAGAATAAGATATCTTTTCATGCTAAAGGAGGGCCCATATGAGTGACAATTTGTATAGGAGAACATCGCATTTAGAGAAATTCCACCCGAATTGAGGGAGTTTATCCTCGTAATGACAAATAATTTACCATGTACTCATCATCATCTTGCAGCATTTAATGAAGTGACCTCCCCACTCTTCACATCATACCTAGAGACGTAACCCACATTGGGTGAAATCCATTATTAATGTGTGTGTGTCTTTTGATTTGATGTTTGTCAATATGTTTCCTCTTATTTAAAGTATCCACATGTGGTTTTTCATACTATTTCACATTCAATTCTACTAACATCAAGGAATTAAAATATCTTGGTTAATTCTGGTAGTTTAGATAATCCAGATGGCGTAGCAATCGGTTCTAGTCATGACGTAACTGCTCAAAACATGTAGAGGTCAAGAGACATGCTAACAAGACCACTCATTGCAACGATTCCTCAGGAAAGGGTAAAATAACCAAGTGAAAGCGTATGATCGGCCAAGCAGATGGTGATGATGGAAAGATAAAGCCAAGGCTCATTTGGTAGAAACATGCTGTAAAAAATAGAAATCACAAAGGATAGGATGAGAATGGTTTCATTTTTACGTAAGCTTGAAACGTGGGAAACTATGTTTAAAAATACTTGAAGATGGTTTCATTTTTCTTGAAACACGAGGAAAATTCCTCTTGAGAGTTATTTCATTTTTACACAAGCTTGAAGCAAAGGAAAAAATATGCTTGAAATAAGTTTGCATACCCCCATGATAATGACTTAATTCGAGATACATGCCCCCCAAGCTTCATTAAATTCACCTAAGTAGACTACT
The DNA here is from genome assembly GCA_000404065.3 of Pinus taeda. Lineage (NCBI taxonomy): Eukaryota > Viridiplantae > Streptophyta > Pinopsida > Pinales > Pinaceae > Pinus > Pinus taeda. The sequence goes on from APFE031436137.1 coordinate 174,647, forward strand.
AGGTGCAAACAGGTGGATGGAATAAAGGTTCATTTCTGAGTTCAACTGAAAGACTTGACTGGGAATTTACGAGATCTAATAAAAGACTCAAAATGGAAGGGGAAATGTTTCATTTTTTAATGAGCTTGACACAGGAGAAGAACTATACTCATGACACCTTGTTTCATTTTTTAACGATCTTGACACAAGAAAAGGAATTGTGCTCAAAATAACCTTGATTCATTTTTTAACAAGATTTACACAAGACAACTAACTCTGCTCTGGTACCTTGTTTCATTTTTGAACGAGCATAACACAAGAAAAGGAGTTGTGGTCATCGAACTTGATCATGGCCTCCAAGAGACCATTTCTTCAAAGAGGTTCTCATCAGATGGAAGAACAACGCTATGGAAGGGATACATGCCAAAGGATCCAATGTAAATATCACGCTCCAATGTCCCCTAGTAAATCATTCACCACATCACCTACCAGATCTTGGTCTAAACAAGTTGAGAAGATAGCGAAAGGCTCATATTTATTAGTACGTATGTGAATGGGATAGGTTTCCACATAATTAACCTATGGCGAGGAATATACCACTTGCATATAAGTACCATGTAGGGAATCTAGTTGATTGGGAGCCAAATTAGGACCAATGAATGAAAGCTAGTCAATGGTCACGATTGTTCCTTCATGTGGGAAACATATCACATGAGAAAGAGAAGAGACGAGAGCTCCCATGACATACACATAGTCACGCCCAAGGAGTAAATTGAAATCCAAAGGGGCTTGGACTACATCAAATCGATATAGACAATATTTCTTCCCAAAAGAATAGGAATGTTAGGAAGAATCCCTAATGGTTGAATGGTTCCTCTTTTAAAGGCCAACAGATTTTGGGTAATGGGCAGAAGTTGCAAAGAACCTAAAGCTTGCCAAGAGGTCGAGGACACAATACTAACATATGTGCCTTCATATATGATTGTGCTAGGTACTACCACATTATAAGCCTGTACCATGAACTCGAAGAGAATGTAAGGAGGAAAACGCTATCCTTCCATTCGACTCCAATCAAAGGAGGTGACCATGCTACTTGGAGGGGTGCCGTGGGAATGAAAGAACTGCCCCCTTGTGCTATGGGAATGGTAGGATTTCCTTCCTATGCCGAGGGAATTGGAGGATTGTCCTCTTATGCCATTGGAATGGGAGGATTACCCCCCAATTCATTTGAATATGAAGAAATGAGAAGAACCTGAGTAGTATGAAGTTCACTCTCTATGAGAAGGGTACAATCAACAAAAGGTGGAATTGGGTCAACCATTTTCTCAACCAATGGTTATTTAGGGACTAACTCATGGGATCCACTTTCATAGAGACTGATATTGATTGGGGATGGATTCTGATCAATCTCTTCATCAACTAGTGGAGGATTGGGAGAAACCTTTCAATAACCAGTTGGAAGATTAGGCTAAGAAGCTGTAAGGTTTTCCAATACTTTTGAGGCTTCATCCATACAAGGAAAAAGGTGAATAGGATTATTCTCTTTAGAAATTTGACTTTACCATTTTTCCCAAGGACCTTACTATCACTATTTGAGGGTTTGTCACCAGCATGTTTTCTAGAAGTTGATGAAAAAGACTAATGTGAGCCTGTGCACCACGCTTCTAATACGTTGGGAATATCAAGACAATCTTGAAGAAGGTGGTAACCTTACATAAGATGCAAGGAAATTTAACTTTTCGATGTTGATTGGAAGGTTCCTCCATACTAATTTCATTTGTAGGAATGGTTTCTTTGCTACCCCCTGGCATATTTTGCTTCTTATTCTTCTTCTTCCCTCTCTTATTCTTCTTAGCTTCTTGGTTACTAGAATTAATACTTTCAACAGCCGAGGAGGAAGAAAGAGTTGAATAAACAATAGGGGAAGAAGTTAAAGGGTCAACTTTAGGATCTAATTGAGTTTTATATTGTTCAGGTGGAGGAGAACTTGGTTAAGAAGTGGTTTGGACATTTGGAACCATATTGTAAAAAAATAAACGAACTGGAAAACCAATGGTAAATCCATGAAGAGACAATGTTTTCATATAAGGAGCACCAATATTTCCCAAACGAGGAAAAGGACCAGCATCCATGTCAGAGGGGTTTCCTTGATTGGTGGACTTGGGAACCGTTTCCATTAATCTCAACTTAAGATCTACTAAGGAGTTTTTCCATGAAGAGGATGTTATTTTGTTGTCAGTTAATTGATTTTATAAATTAAGAACAAAAAATAAAACAAATAGGTAAAATAGAAAAAAGTTTTATGAAGCAATTGTGTACTACCATATACACCATGGAGAACCAAGGACTTAATGTACGTGCATTAAATCTCCCTGAATGTTTTGTTCAGTGTATCACATTATACAAGGTGGCCAAATCGGTTACCTATGGATGGATAGAAAACTATGGTGGACATCAAAAATATACTGGATGGTACATAGAAGTGAAGTCCGTAGTAGTGTGGTCTAATGCATAACCATTTGATGAGAGTGTTCCAATATACTTATCATGTGTGGAGCACCATCTGATATAACTGGAGGTACGTGGAGAACGATATGATACACTTATGTGCATGGAACATGATATCACGCCCGGAATGCATTGTTGGCAAAAATGACGGTTCCTACATTTAAAAATGCTGGAACATATCTCTAACCTAGACCTTTATGTGTGTCACTAAGTTTCAAATTCTCCTTATGTTAATTAAAGTGAATTTTAGAGTTTATCTTGAATTATGTTTCAATTGCAAGGCTCAAAACTCAATGTCACCTGAACACACCTATGATGAAACTAATATGACAAAAATAAATCTTTTCATTTTCGATGAAAGATATTTATTTAGTGTAGGGAATAGGTGCAGAAAGTGATGAAACAGTCAAATATGCAACAAACAAAAGCTTCCTAACTATATCTTTCAATTTCACTATCCAAATTCAATTCAAAGCATTAAAAGATGTCAAACCATGCAATGTAATCTATGTATAATTCCCCTAAAAACTACGCAAATGTAATTTATTCACAATTTCCTTTCATGATGCAAAAATGATAACTCTAACTATCCAAATGTGATTTGTGCAAGAGAAATATTCTAAACAAACACAAGAGAATTCGAATGAAATCAAATGTAATCTGAGATTTCATGAATAGAGGACTCAAACTGAAATTGGGTGAAAATTTCAAAAATCAAAAGAGATGACCCTTAAAGGCGATTAGCACTCATACACAATTCAGCCCACCCCCCCAACCCCCCCGACAATTGAGGGGGAATATATTTTGCAAAAATGAAAGAAAAAACGCATAATTTCACACTAGGGAATTCCAATTTCACACACAAAACCCTAAATACCAATACAAATATTTTTCTTTTCAAGTCATTTAATTTTTGAAAATGAATAAAACTAAGATGGAAAGTCTAATGCTTGAATTAAACAAGATTTTCAGAATGATGACTAAAACACCAATTCATCTAAGCACTCAATGATAAAACAAAATCAGTTTGCAAACAACCTAATGATAAGAACAAAGGAAAATATTTAAACAAATCCTTAACAAAGTTATGAAAAAAATAAAACCAAATGGTTGCTTTTGACGGACCAGAAGCCACTCAAAGGCTCAAGGAAGAGTAGCTAGAATCAAGGATGAATCAGAGAGAAAATGAAGGAAAATACAAACTTGTGCATGAACAGGGGCTAATGAAGGTGAAAATAAGGCACCAGTGCTATGTAGTGCAGCAACAAAGAAGGATTGGCTGAGGTGCAAGGCCCTATCAGAAGACAAGAGGTTGTGTTGGTTTATGGATGAAAAGTTCTGACACAAGGACTAAAATTGAGACTCAATGAAAGGTCTTCCTAGGTATGTTATTGATTGGATAAGACATTAAAGGTCTTGAAATGTGGTAAGAAAAGCATAATGGACAAAGAAACCACGAAGGGGATACACTAATCCCTAGTATGGTCGCCAGATTATTATGCAAAATCTACGACTGCATACATGGGTATATTCCCTAGGCTTGGTGGACGGACCTAGAACAAGAAAAGGACAAATGAAATAATTTTTTCCTTAAAGTAAATAGATAACATAATGAAGCATACCTGGAATATTTCGTATACTTCGGTCCTTATTTGGCTTGGATGCTCCAATCCTAGCTCTGATTGCTATTAGTAGAACCTACATAGTCATATAACATAAGCAAACGATCTACGGAATCTATGTAGCATCATCTAATCACTTTATTCAATAGATTAACATGGTAATGAAATGTATGAAGCCATATCATCATATATACGAAAATAAATAACTCTTTTCATTAATAGAAATGGAGTGAGTTACAACCAAAAATAGGTGTTGATCTTGTAAAAGAGCTCCCTCAAGTTGAATTGTCCTTTCCTTGTCGCAAAGTGCACCTCTAATCACCCTAATGCATGGAAATATATCTCTCACAACAACAATATAAGGGTATAATTACTCTCCAAAATCCAACTCCTTGCCTATGGATGGCAACAAATATATAGGTGAAGGGGGTAGTTTATGAATTCTTATCCTTTTATCAATTACGGCTTGAGATCCATTCTTGATGGGAGGATAAGCTCAAGGGATAAGCGATGAATAATCCAAGGTAGGATAGGATTGGATTCGATACTTTTATATGAGGTAAATGGTTACAACAGATCTTGGAAGCTTTTAGAAAAAGAGGCTTCGAGAATCTCACTCTTTTGCCTAAATTTCTAGAACCAACATATGTGCATAATTGAGAAACTTGTAGGTGATCAACATAGTCCATAGTAGAGAAACCTAGTAGTCAACATTGTCTATTAGGAGGCCAAAGAGTATTGGTCCTTGAAATAACTGAAAGAAGGTGTTTTTTGGTAAAAACCCAAGGGTTAGAATCAATCATGCTTAAGGATTTGTACAAGGATGGTGAGAATGAGGTAAAAGGATGTTGATTGATCGAGTTGAAGGCCTATTGACCAGATGTGACAAAATGGCCTGTTACAACTAGCCTTGTTTTAATTTGTTTCATGCAGGGCAAGGAATAAATGATAATATATATTTAATATGGATAAGTGGAAAATCTAGGGAAATCTACATGACAAATCAATACTTCCTAAAAGACTGAGACCTTGCACTTAAGGGTCAAATGTACATAGAAAAGGTGGAGTTCTACCAGTGTGTTGCCAACTATTGATGTTGTGATGAACACCCTCTAAAATGTTTCCTACACTTGAATTTAGAGCTTACTGAGGATGTTATGATCTTTCATTCCATGGTCACTCCATTTTTTTGTTGATGTTGTGCTAAATGTTTAAGTCTTCTTCTTGATTTCTAATTGTCGAAGTCACTTACCCACACATGCCTAGTTCTTGGTCAGTGCATTAGCACACTTCCTTTATGAAAGCTTGAAAATGCATGGTGTAGTCAATGAAGACAACACCTATGTAATTTTCAACCTATTTCGATAGTTAGAGTGCACTTCCCATTGATAGCCTCTCTCAATTTGGTCACATTCTTACTTACATTTCGATGATTTTTCCTAGTTGTCACTTTAGGTGCACTTTTTCTTTCACAACTGTCTCTTTCATGTTCAATATTGTCATTTTTTCTTTCTTTCACTTTAATAAGTTTGTTCTTCATGTTATCTTTAATATATCATGTGTCTCTTTCAATGTTGTTCACGTTTGCAAGTGTCATTTTCATGTTTTCTTCCTATCGCAAGTTTCACTTTTGTTGTTTTCACTCCTACATGTGTTGCACCTTTGCGCACCACTAGAATTAGTTCCAGAGCACATTTTTGCATTAACTTCCTGCATATATCATAATAATATGCACTAGACACATTCCTACAACTTATCACATCTTTTGGTCACAGTCAAAACTTTTGTCGCAACTTGTGTTATAAGTGTCGCATTTTGTTGTTTCAACTGTTGCACTTAGAAACAAGTGTTGCTTTGTTGTTGTTTCAAGGTGTGACTATTTTTAATGAGTGCTATGTATTCTCTTGGCTGGAATTTATGGCATTCATGTGTGCTATCCATGTTTAAGTTTCATTCAGATGCATTACCCTCTCTTACTCTACTAGTCCCACACATAGCCATTTTGGATCTCTTCCTTGTCCCCCTTCTAATTGAAAGTTTTAAAGGAAATAGCCCTCTTACCAGGTGACGAGCGTAGAATTCTCATGGGTATCATTGATGTAGTCTTTCTTTCCAAGACTTGTGCACAAATTCCCTCTTAAGGCCATCTCTAGTAGGTGCACATTAAGGAACCTTCCTAGGCTAAGTGACCTAATGTTTGTGGCCTCCATCAGTGAAAATACCTACAGATGAAAAAAGAGCCATTGTTTGCTCAAAATGTGATATTATAAAAGGACAATCACATTCCAGATGAATAGTGATCCCTTGTCAAGTCAAATTGTGATGTCATAAAGGCCTCCCCTCAAGCTTAGCCCATGACACAACAACGAGGCTCAATCTTGCTTCCAATGATCACTGTTGTCCCCCTCTGTGCATACACCTTGTCCTTCCAAGTCTTCCTTAGTGCATGGCACAATCTTAGTAGACAATCAACCCTTGTTGAGAAAAGAAGTCCTTTCCTTAAGGCCTCCTCTTCCTTCCAGTCCATAACACAGTCTCAAGCAACAAGCCTTCAACGTTGCTCCTTGTGCTCCACCTCTACATAGAACACTTGGTCAAGCCACTTTTCCACATTGCATGTTTCATTAACAAGGCTTATTAAGGCCTCCTCTTAGTCCTTATCTATTCAAATTATGCTTTCCTAGTCTTCCTCAATTTCCTTATTAACGCATGGAATAGTCTTAAGAAATAAGCTCATCAAAATTGTTCCTTGTGCTTCCTCGTTACACTAGACCAAGGAGTGACCCTTATTCCTATTACATGGCATAATAACAATAAACAGTGGTTCTCCCCTAATCCACTATTGTGATCAACCACGTCTTCCTTGTCAATCCTTCCTCTTTCAGCACTCACATGGACCTATCATAAGCAACCTCTTCCATGGGCCAGTAGGGATAAGATAGATGATTTTAAGATTGAATTTTCCTTATCATGGATGATCTTCATTGGAAGGTTTTCCTTCTCAACATGACAGGGTGATGCTCAAGGAATGTTTCAAGGAGAAGAAGTAAAGAAGGATTTACAGAGAAGAAGCATAAATAATGACCATCATGAAGACATGAAGCAGATCCTAAACCAAGATAGAAAGAATACATTGCATGATGACTTAGAGGATTCCAAGGTTGATCCAAGATCCTTTAGAGGGTGAAGAAGAAGCATAGATAAGATCTATCATCAAGAATACATGACAAATAAGCAAGGAGAAGAGCTTGGCATCGCCACCTCATCATGAACTCCATGTCTTCATTGTTAAGTTCTAACTTGTACAAGAATTGGGAGACTCAATTTTGATTCAGTCCCAACTCAATCAGCTGAGTAGCCTAGACCATCTCAAAAAGGTTGGAAATACAAGAACAAGCAATTCAATTAGGAAAAATTGAGGTGATCTAGATCATTCTGATTCACCTGTGGATATGGATGTTTCTTATGATTTTGAATTGAATTTGTCTATATATTTTGAACCAACTTCCTTCAAATAGGCTGCTTCTCATGATGAATAGAAAGACCCAATGCCAAAGGAGTATGATGCCTTGATAAAGAATGGCACTTTGAAGTTAGCTGATCCTCCATTGGGAATCAAACCAATTAGCTGCAAGTGGGTCTACATGCACAAGTATAAAGCTGATGGATCCATTGACAAGCACAATGCCAAGGTTATGACAAAAGGTTTTTTATAGAAGGAAGGGGTTAATTATGAGGATACTTTTTCCCCCACAGAAAAATGGGCTACGATCCAGACACTATTTTCCCTAGCATCTCAGAACGGTTGGAAAGTCTATCAAATGGATTTAAAAATTGATTTCTTGAATGGACATCAGAAAGATAATGTTTTTATGTCCCATCCTGAAGGATTTTTGATGAAGAGACATGAAGATAAAGTATGCAAACTTGTGAAATCCTTGTATGGCATCATCAAAGCACCGCGAGCTTGGTATGAAAAGTTAACTGAGCATCTTCTGAAACTCAACTTCAAACATTATGATCTTGATGAGGCAACTTTTCTAGTCAAGAAAGTTGGAGGAAGTTGAGAACCTTAAGGATGGTTGAGATATTTCTTCCAACCAATTCCCTTGAGATATGCCAAGGTCCTAATCAAAGGGGATCTTGGGAGATATTGTCTCCATGAAAATCTTTAGGTGGTTTAGATGGAGAGCCTTTAAAAAGCCTTTCTTGGGAATCAAGAAGAGGATAAGAGAGCTTGTGGAGAGCTTCTTCAAGGATTTTTGATTCAGGGATTTGGTAAAGGAGAAGTAGATTCTAGGTCTACTTAATTTTCTCTTTTTCCTTCAAGAATCAATAAAGTAGGTTCATCGGATTCATGAACACAGAGAGGTAGCCAGGGAGGTTTTGGTGAACTCCATTATCAAATTGTCTGGGTCATGTCTCTATCTTGTTTTCTTATTATATTTTTGATACGTTTTTTTGTATATATTTAACAAATTATGATAATGAATATTGTAAGCCAATTTTCCATTATGTTTTATGGAGAATTGAGAGATGAATTGAATTGAAATCTAAATTAGCAGCTAGGGCACTAATTTCAGATCACTTGTCTAGACACCATTGTGTAGAAAATGTAGCACAATAGTTTCATATCATTTTCATGCTTTTCGAGGACCAAAAGCTCCTTAGTGGAGAGAAATGACCAGAAACACAAAATTTAGAAGTGGCTTTGGAAAAGATAAAAAATAAAAGTTGTTGGATTGAAGTCAAACCTATGTAAGATCAAAGAGCTCGTCGTAAGATTTCCAACAACACAAATGACACCTCAATATGATTTCATATGTGAAAGTTATGGCCAGTCAAATTTTTAGTCAAACTAGGCCCATTGGTAGCCACTATCGAGGTGACAATTTGGAACTTCATGGCGACAATTTCTGGTGGTCAAAAAAGGTGAATTTGTTTCCTACTTAATTTTTATAATGACCCCTAAAAATCTAATATTTTGTTTTGAAAAGTTATTATTATAAAAAAAAAAAAATAATAAAAATAGGGGAAGTTCACACCTGTTGCCTCCCAAAGCCATATATAACATATTATATTTTATATATCTTATATATATATATATATATATATATATTATAGATGTTGTATAAATGACCATGGTTGGGTTGTATGAAACAACACCACATATTAAAATGGGCTGGAGGGAGATGATGATCCATTCACTTTGATGAGTGAGAGATGGTTTTACTAGATATAATAGCTTGTCATGGCCGCATTTTATAAGTCATGTGTTGCAATATAATTGTAAAAGTGATGATGTGCTTTCCGTTTCTTATTAAAGCAATGATGGTGGTTTGGCATTTTATTAATAGTTGGGGTATTGATTTCGATTATGATGTAAA
>APFE031436137.1:184152-243086 GCA_000404065.3 Pinus taeda
TATTTGGGAAAAATGGCCATGTAAAATGATTAACATATGAGATAAGATTCTCATAATAATGTATTTTTTTAATTAAAAAAAGAGGATTATTGGAGCAAAGACATGTGGGCTTGCAATCCCTAGCATCAAGGAGAGTCTCGTGGAGGAAATTCAGAACCTTAAGGATGGTTGAGATATTTGTTCTAACCAATTCCCTTGAGATATGCCAAGGTCCTAATCAAAGGGGATCTTGGGAGATATTATCTCCATGAAAATCTTTAGGTGGTTTAGATGGAGAACCTTTAAAAAGCCCTTCTTGGCAATCAAGAAGAGGATAAAAGAGCTTGTGGAGAGCTTCTTCAAGGATTTTTGATTCAGGGATTTTGTAAAGGAGAAGTAGATTCTAGGTCTACTTATTTGCCCCTTTTTCATTCAAGAATCAATAAAGCAGGTTCATCAGATTCATGAACCCAGAGAGGTAGCCAGGGAGGTTCTGGTGAACTTCGTTATCAAATTGTTTGGGTCATGTCTCTATCTCGATTTCTTATTATAGTTTGGATAAGTTTTGTTTGTATGTATTTAAGAAATTATGATAATGAATATTGTAAGCCAATTTTCCATTATGTTTTAGTGGAGAATTGAGAGATGAATTGAATTGAAATCTAAATTAGTAGCTAGGGCACTAATTTCAGATCACTTGTTTGGACACCATTGTGCAGACAATGTAACACAACAGTTTCATATCATTTTCATGCTTTTTGAGGACCAAAATCTCCTTAGTGTGGAGAAATGATTAAGGTGCCTCTAGAAACACAGAATTTAGAAGTGGCTTTGGAGAAGATAAAAAATAAAAGTTGTTGGATTGAAGTGAAACCTATGTAAGACCGAAGAGCTCATTGTAAGATTTCCAGCGACATAAATGACACCTCAATACAATTTCATATGTGAAAGTTATGGCCAGTCAAAGTTTTGGTCAAACTAGGCCCATTGGTAGCCACTATCGAGGTGACGATTTGGAACTTCATGGCGACAGTTTCCGACAGTCAGAAAAGGTGAATTTGTTTCCTAAATTTTTCTAATGACCCCTAAAAATATGATATTTTGTTTTGAAATGTTATTATTATAAAAAAATAGGTGGTGGGCCACCACCCCTGTCACCCCTCCCCAAACCATATTAAACCATATATATATATATATATGTTGTTAAATGACCATGGTTGGGTTGTATGAAACAACACCACATATTAAAATGGGCTGGAGGGAGATGATGATCCATTCACTTTGATGAGTGAGAGATGGTTTTACTAGATATAATAGCTTGTCATGGCCGCATTTTATAAGTCATGTGTTGCAATATAATTGTAAAAGTGATGATGTGCTTTCCGTTTCTTATTAAAGCAATGATGGTGGTTTGGCATTTTATTAATAGTTGGGGTATTGATTTCGATTATGATGTAAACTTAACCAAAGAGTGTGTGTTATAAACTCTTGGCAAGTATGGGGATTCTTGGGTCATGGTTGGTCATGTAATTGAACATGTAGTTTGAAAAGATTGTACTACAAGTTTGCAGAGGATGTAGGTGTCAGTTCACCACTTATGGCTCTGAAGAACAAGAGTGAAGGAGAAGGAAGTGTGACCTGTCAAGATGCTTTTTGTGCAGACAATGTAACACAGTAGTTGAAGATTATGTTCATGCTTTTGGAGGACCAAAAGGTCCTCAGTGGGGAGGAATGATCGAGCTAGCTCCAGAAATTCTCAGCATTCAGAAGTAGATTTGGAAAAGCTTAAAAATAAAAGTTGTTTGATTTCAATGAAATGAAGGTTAGATCGAAGAGCTCATTGCAAGTCTTCCAATGACGCAAATGGCACTTCAATCTGAGTTTGTATGTGAAAGCTATGGCCAGTCAAAGTTTTGGTCAAACTAGGCTCAATGGTAGCCACTAGCGAGATGGAAATTTTGCACTTCATGATGATGGTTTCCGGCGATTGGAAAAGGTGAATTTGTTGCCTACTTAAAGTTTCTAATGACCCCTAAAAATCTGATATTTTATTTTCAAACATTTTTATTGTAAAAAAAATTGAAAGAATGAAAAAATATAAAAAATAAGGGGGTGGGCCACTACCCCCACCACCCCTCCCCAAACCATATTATACCATATATACATGTTTTTAAATGGCCATGGTTGGGCCGTATGAAATGTCACCACATTTTAAAATGGGTCGGCGAAGTTTAAACACACATCGGTCGGGTGGCTCACCTTCCTAATGAAACGGCCCAACTAAACAAAAAATAAACACGCCATATCATAAACCATCGCCTAAATAAATGCGAAACAAAAAAATATCATGAGGAGTTGGGGAGGCCCACGAACTTGACCCTGGGACCTCCACCAAACAAATTTGACCCATAATTGTGGCACCATCCCAAACAACTTTGGAGGTTCCACCCAAAAATTTATTTAAAATGACCAATATTTGATTTGCTCGGAGGAGAAGATGGAGAGCGCACTGATGCTAGGAAAGTGGGCCGTTCCTGGCACATATTTTGAGATGGCTATTCTCTGAGGTAGGGGAGGAATCTTTAGATTCCCCTGGGGGCCAATTTTTCACAGAGCTAGAACTATGCCAACTTTATACTCATTCCTCTTAGATTTTCGTAGGGAATGTGATGGTGTAATAATATTTATAATCTGATTAATAGATCTTTAGTGAACTTGTAGATAGGGATCTTTGTGGAATCATCAGGAATTTTTAGATTCCCTAGGGGGCCAATTTTCACAGTGACAGAATCATGCCAAATTTATACGTAAATGAACCATAAATTCACCAGGCGTTTGATGGCGTGATTGGCTTTCAGATTTGAGTAGCATATCTTTAGTCAACTTGTAGAGAGGAATATTTATGGAATCATGAGGAATCTAAAATATTCCCTAAGGGCTGATTTTTGACAATTTCAGAAGTAGTCCAACTTTATACTCAAGTTACTCAATTTTACATAAGGAGCATAGTGGTAGACTTAGAATTTTCATATGAGTAGTAGAACTCCAATTAACCAACGAGAATGAATCTTCAGGGAAACTTGAATATTCTCAAGGGCCCATATTTTGACAATGTCAGAGAGGGATTGAGTTTATTGTCATTCAAATTGATTTTCAACCACAAATTAAATGGTGCATTGAATTTCTTCAAGAGAAATATGCATTATTAGGAAATCCCCAGAAGTGGAGGTATATCATGCAATGATGCCATATCTTTCTTTTGATTTGTTGAGATGATGTTTTGATCTTGAGCTCCTTGTTTTTTACTATGTTGTAGCATACTTGTCTACCACTTCATGTGAGAATAAGATATCTTGTCATGCTAAAGGAGGGTCCATATGAGTGAGAATTTGTATAAGAGAACATCTCGTGGAGAGAAATTCCACCCGAATTGAGGGAGTTTGTCCTGGTAATGACAAATAATGTACCATGTACTCATCATCATCTTGCGGCATTTAATAAAGTGACCTCCCCACTCTTGACACCAGACCTGGAGACGTAACCCACATTGGGTGAAATCCATTATTAATGTGTATGTCCTTTGGTTTGATGTTTATCAATATGTTTCCTCTTATTTAAAGTATCCACATGAGGTTTTTCATACTATTTCACATTCAATTATACTAACATCAAAGAATTAAAATATCTTGGCTAATTCTGGTAGTTGAGAGAATCCAGCTCAGGTAGCAATTGGTTCTAGTCATGAAGAAACTGCTCAAAACATGTAGAGGTCAAGAGACATGCTAACGAGACCACTTATCGTAACAATTCCTCGGGAAAGGGTAAAATAACCAAGTGAAAGCATATGATCGGCCAAGCAAATGGTGATGATGGAAAGATAAAGCCAATGCTCATTTGGCAGAAACATGCTATTAAAAATAGAAATCACAAAGGATAGGATGAGAATGGTTTCATTTTTACGTAAGCTTGAAACATGGGAAACTATGTTTAAAAATACTTGAAGATTGTTTCATTTTTCTTGAAAGATGAGGAAAACTATGCTTGAGATTTATTTCATTTTTACACAAGCTTGAAGCAAAGGAAAAAATATGCTTGAAATAAGTTATCATGCCCCCATCATAATGACTCAATTCGAGGTACATGCCACCCAAGCTTCATTAAATTCACCTGAGTAGACTATTGGTTGCGAACAAGTGGATGAAATAAAGGTTCATTTATGAGATCAACCGAAAGAATCAAATCGGAATTTATGAGATCGAATCAAATACTCAAAATGGAAGGAGAATTGTCTCATTTTTTAATGAGCTTGACACAGGAGAAGAACTATACTCATGACACCTTATTTCATTTTTTAACGATCTTGACACAAGAAAAGGAATTGTTCACAAAATAACTTTGATTCATTTTTTAACAAGCTTGACACAAGACAAGTAACTCTACTATGTACCTTGTTTCATTTTTTAATGAGCTTAACACAAGAAAATGAGTTGTGCTCATCGAACTTGATCATGGCCTCGAAGAGACCATTTCTTCAAAGAGGTTCTCATCATATGGAATAAAAATGCTATGGAAGGGATACATTCCAAAGGATCCAATGTAAATATCATGCTCCAATGCCCCCTAGTAAATCATTCACCACATCACCTACTAGATCTTGGTCTAAACAAGTTGAGTAGATAGTGAAAAGCTCATATTTGTTAGTACGCATGTGAATGGGATAGGTTGCCACATAATTAACCTATGGCGAGGAATATACCACTTGCATATAAGTACCATGTAGGGAATTTGGTTGATTGGGAGCAAAATTAGGACCAATGAATGAAAGCTGGTCAATGGTCATGATTGTTCCTTCATGCGGGAAACATGTCACATGAAAAAGAGAAGAGACCAAAGCTCCCATGACATACACATAATCATGCCCAAGGAGTAAACTAAAATCCAAAGGCGCTTGGACTACCGTCAAATTGATATAGATAATATTTCCTCCCAAAGTAATAGGAATGTTAGGAAGAATCCATAATGGTTGAATGGTTCCTCTTTTAAAATCCAACAGATTTTGGGTAATGGGAAGAAGTTTCAGAGAACCTAAATCATTCCAAGAAGTTGAGGACACAATACTAACATATGTGCCTTCATATATGATTGTGCTAGGTACGACCACATTGTAAGCCTGTACCATGATCTTGAAGAGAGCGTAAAGAAGAAAATGCTATCCTTCCAGTTGACTCCAATCAAAGGAGGTGACCATGCTACTTGGAGTTGGTGCCGTGGGAATGAGAGAACTGCCCCCTTGTGCTATGGGAATGGTAGGATTTCCCTCCTATGCTGAGGGAATGAGAGGATTGTCCTCTTATGCCATTAGAATGGGAGGATTACCCCCCAATTCATTTGAATATTAAGAAAAAAGAAGAACCTGAGCGATATGATGTTCACTCTCTACGAGAAGGGTACAATCAACAAAAGGTGGAATTGGGTCAACCATTTTCTCAACCAATGGTTACTTAGGGACCGAATCATGGGATCCACTTTCATAGAGATTGATATTGATTGGGGATGGATTCTGATCAATCGCTTCATCAACTAGTGGAGGATTGGGAGAAACCTTTCAATAACTAGTCGGAAGATTAGGCTAAGAAGCTGTAAGGTTTTCCAATACTTTTGAGGCTTCATCCATACAAGGAAAAATGTGAATAGGATTATTATCTTCAAAAATTTGATTTTACCATTTTTCCCGTGGACCTTACTATCACTATTTGAGGGTTTATCACCAGCGTGTTTTCCAGAAGCTGATGAAAAAGACTAATATTTGCCTGTGCACCACGCTTCTAATATGTTGGGAATACCAAGACAATCTCGAAGAAGGTGGTAAACTTACATAAGATGCAAGGAAATTTAACTTTTTGACGTTCATTGGAAGGTTCCTCCATACTAATTTCATCCATAGGAATGGTTTCTTCATTGCCCCCTAGCATATTTTGCTTCTTATTCTTCTTCTTCCCTCCCTTATTCTTCTTAGCTTCTTGGTTACTAGAATTAATACTTTTAGCAATTGAGGAGGAAGAAAGAGTTGAATAAACAATAGAGGAAGAAGTTAAATGGTCAACTTTAGGATCTAATTGAGTTTTATATTGTTTAGGTGGAGGATAACTTGGTTAAGAAGTAGTTTGGACATTTGGAACCATAGTGGGAGGAAATAACCGAACTGGAAAACCCATGGTAAATCCAAGAAGAGACAATGTTTTCATATAAGGAACACCAATATTTTCAAAAGGAGGAAAAGGCCCGAGATTCATGTAAGAGGGGTTTCCTTTATTGGTGGACTCGGGAACCATTTCCATTAGTCTCAACTTAAGATCTACTAAGGAGTTTTTCCACGGAGAGGATGTTATTTTGTTGTCAATTAATTGATTTTATAAATTAACAACACAAAATAAAACAAATAGGTAAAATAGGAAAAAAATTTACGAAGAAATCATGAACTACCATATACACCATGGAGAACCAAGGACTTAACGCATGTGCATTAAATCTCCCCAAATGTTTTGTTCAGTGTATCATGTTATACAAGGCGGTTGAATGGATTACCTATGGATGGATAGAAGACTATGGTGGACTTCAAAAATATACTTGATGGTACATAGAAGTGAAGTCCATAGTAGTGTTGTCTAATGCATAACCATTTGATGAGAGTGTTCCCATATACTTATCATGCGTGGAGCACCATCTGATATAACCGAATGTACGTGGAGAATGATATGATACACTTGTGCGTGGAACATGATATCACACCCGAAATGCATTGTTGGCAAAAATGACAGCTCCTACATTCAAAAATGTTGGAAGACATCTCTAACCTAAAACTCTATGTGTGTCACTAAGTTCCAAATTCTCCTTATGTTAATTGAAGTGAATTTTAGAGTTTATCTTGAATTATGTTTCGATTACAAGGCTCAAAACTCAATGTCACCTGAACACACCTAGGATGAAACTAATATGACAAAAATAAATCTCTTCATTTTCAATGAAAGCTATTTAGTGTACAGAATAGGTGCAGACAAGGATGGAATAGTCAAATATGCAACAAACAAAAGCTTCCTAACTATATCTTTCAATTTCACTATCCCAATTCAATTCAAAGAATTAAAAGATGTCAAACCATGTAATGTAATCTATGCATAATTCCCCTAAAAACTACGCAAATGTAATTTATTCACGGTTTCCTTTCCTGATGTGAAAATGATAATTCTAACCATGCAAATGTGATCTATACAAGAGAAATCTTCTAAACAAACACAACAGAATTCGAATGGAATCAAACGTAATCTGAGATTTCATGAATAGATGACTCAAACTGAAATTGGGTGAAGATTTTAAAAATCAAAAGAGATGACACTTAAAGGAGATTAGCACTCATACACAATTCAACCCACCCCCCCAACCCCCTGACAATTGAGGGGGAATATTTTTTGCAAAAATGAAAGTAAAAACACACAATTTCACACTAGGGAATTCCAATTTCCCACACAAAACCCTAAATACCAATGCAAATATTTTTATTTTCAAGTCGTTTACTTTTTGAAAATGAACAAAACTAAGATGGAAAGTCTAATAATTGAATTAAACAAGATTTTGAGAATGATGACTAAAACACCAATTCATCTAAGCACTCAATGATAAAACAAAATCAGTTTGCAAACAACCTAATGATAAGAACAAAGGAAAATATTTAAACAAATCCTGAACAAAGGTATGAAAAAAAATTAAAACCAAATGGATGCTTTTGAGGGACCAGAAGAAACTCAGAGACTCAAGGAAGAGTAGCTAGAATCAAGGATTGATCAGAGAGAAAATCAAGGAAAAGACAAACTTGTGCATGAACAATGGCTAATGAAGGTGAAAATAAGTCACCATTGCTATGTAGTGCAACCACAAAGAAGGACTGGCTGAGGTGCAAGGCCCTATCAGAAGACCAGAGGTTGTGTTGGTCTATGGATGCAAAGTTCCAACACAAGGATTAAAATTGAAACTCAATGAAAGGTCTTCCTAGGTATGTTATTTATTTGGATAAGACAGTAAAGGTCTCGAAATGTGGTATGAAAAGAATAATGGACAAAGAAACCACCAAGGGAATATATTGAGCCCTAGTGTGGTCACCAATTTATTATGCAAAATCTACGACTGCGAACATAAGTATATTCCCTAGGCTTGGTGGACTGACCTAGCACAACAAAAAGACAAATGAACTAATTTTTTCCTTAAAGTAAATAGATAACATAATGAAGCATACCTATAATATTTCATATACTTCGATCCTTATTTGGCTTGGATGCCCCAATCCTAGTTTTGATCGCTATCATTAGAACCTGCATAGTCATATAACATAAGCAAAGGATCCATGGAATATATTTAGCATCATCTAATCACTTTATTCAATAGATCAACATGGTAATGAAATGTCTGAAGCCATATTATCATATATACGAAAATAAATAACTCTTTTCATTAATAGAAATGGAGTGAGTTATAACCAAAACTAGGTGTTGATCTTGTAAAAGAGCTCCTTCAAGTTGAATTGTCATTTCCTTATCGCAAAGTGCACCTCTAATCACCCTAATGCATGGAAATATATCTCTCACAACAACAACATAAGGGTATAATTACTCTCGAAAATCTAACTCCTTGCCTATGGATGGCAACAAATATATATGTGAAGGGGATAGTTTATGAATTCTTCTCCTTTTATCAATTATGGATTGAGATCCACTCTTGATGGGAGGATGAGCTCAAGGGATAAGGGATGAAAAAACCGAGGTAGGATAGGATTGGATTTGAGACTTTTATATGAGGTAAATGGTTACAACAGATCCTGGAAGCTTCTAGAAAAAGAGGCTTCAGGATTATCACTCTTTTGCCTAAATTTCTAGAACCAACATAGGTGCATAGTGGAGCGACCTGTAGGTGATCAACAGAGTCCATAGTAGATCAACCTGGTAGTCAACATTGTCTAGTAGGAGGTGAGAGAGCATTGGTCCTTAAAATGACCAAAACAAGGTGTTTTTAGGTAAAAACCCAAGGGTTGGAATCAATCATGCTTAGGGATTTGTATAAGGATGGTGAGAATGAGGTAAAAGGAAGTTGATTGATTGAGTTGAAGGCCTATTGACCAGATGTGACAAAATGGTCTGTTACAACTAGCCTTATGTTAATTTGTTTCATGTAGGGCAAGGAATAAAAGATACTATATATTTAATATGGATAAGTGGAAAATCTAGGGAAATCTACATGACAAATCAATACTTCCTAAAAGACTGAGACCTTGCACTTAAGGGTGAAACCTACATAGAGAAGGTGGAGTTCTACCAATGTGTTTCCAACTGTTGATGTTGTGATGAACACCCTCTAAAATTTTTCCTACACTTGAATTTTGGAGCTTACTGAGGATGTTATGATCTTTTGTTCCATGGTCACTCCATTGTTTGGTTGACGTTATGCTAAATGTTTAAGTCTTCTTCCTGATTTCTAATTGTCGAAGTCACTTACCCACACATGCTATGTTCTTGGTCAATGCATTAACACACTTCCTTTATGCAAGATTGAAAATGCATGTTGTAGTCAAGGAAGACAACACCTATGTAATTTTCAACCTATTTCGATAGTTAGAGCGCACTTCCCATTGGTAGTTTCTCTCAATTTGGTCACATTCTTACTTACATTTCGATGATTTTTCCCAGTTGTCGCTTTAGGTGCACTTTTTCTTTCACAACTGTCTCTTTCATGTTCAATATTGTCATTTTTTCTTTCTTTCACTTTAATAAGTTTTTTTTTCATGTTATCTTCAATCTAGCATGCATCTCTTTCAATGTTCTTTACGTTTGCAAGTTTCGTTTTCATGTTTTCTTCCTATCACAAGTTTCACTTTTGTTGTTTTCACTCCTACATGTGTTGCACCTTTTCGCATCACTAGAATTAGTTCTAGAGCACATTTTTGCATTAACTTCCTGCACATATCATAATAATATGCACTAGACACATTCCTACAACTTATCACACCTTTTGGTCACAGTCAAAACTTTTGTTGCAACTTGTGTTATAAGTGTCG
This sequence comes from Pinus taeda, assembly GCA_000404065.3. Taxonomy (NCBI): domain Eukaryota; kingdom Viridiplantae; phylum Streptophyta; class Pinopsida; order Pinales; family Pinaceae; genus Pinus; species Pinus taeda. The sequence continues at coordinate 194,231 of APFE031436137.1, forward strand.
CATTTTGTCATTTCAACTGTTGCATTTAGAAACAAGTGTTGCTTTGTTGTTATTTCAAGGTGTGAGTATTGTTAATGAGTGTTGTGTACTCTCTTGGCTTGAATTTATGGAATTCATGTGTGTTATCCATGTTTAAGTCTCGTTCAGATGCATTACCCTCTCTTACTCTACTAGTCCCACACATAGCCATTTTGGATCTCTTCCTTGTCCTCTTTCTAATTGAAAGTTGTAAAGGCAATAGCCCTCTTACCAGGTGATGAGCATATAATTCTCATGGGTATCATTGATGCAATCTTTCTTTCCAAGACTTGTGCACAAATTCCCTCTTAAGGTCATCTCCAGTAGGTGCACATTGAGGAACGTTCTTAGGCTAAGTGAGCTAACATTTGTGCCCTCCCACAGTGAAAAGAACTCTAGATGAACAAGAAGCCATTGTTTGATCAAAATGTGCTATTATAGAAAGACAATCACATTCCAGATGAATAGTGATCCCTTGTCAAGTCAAATTGTGATGTCATAAAGGCCTCCCCTTAAGCTCAGTCCATGACACAACAACGAGGCTCAATCTTGCTTCCAATGATCACTGTTGCCCCCCTCTTTGTGTACACCTTGTCCTTTCAAGTCTTCCTTAGTGCATGGCACAATATTAGTAGACAGTGAACCCTTGTTGAGAAAAGAAGTCCTTTCCTTAAGGCCTCCTCTTCCTTCCAATGCATAGTGCAGTCTCAAGCAACAAGCCTTCAACGTTGCTCCTTGTGCTCCACCTCTACACAGAACACTTGGTCAAGCGACTTTTCCACGTTGCATGGTGCATTAACAAGGCTTATTAAGGCCTCCTCTTAGTCCTTATCTATTCAAACTATGCTTTCCTAATCTTCCTCGATTTCCTTCTTAGTGCATGGCGCAGTCTTAAGAAATAAGCTCATCAAAATTGTTCCTTGTACTTCCGCTTTACAGTAGACCAAGGAGACACCCTTATTCCTATTACATGGCATAATAACAATAAATAGTGGTTCTCCCTTAATCCACTATTGTGATCAACCATGTCTTCCTTATCAATCCTTCCTCTTTCAGCACTCACATGGACCTAACATAAGCAACCTCTTCCATGGGCCAGTAGGGATAAGATAGATGATTTTAGGACTGAATTTTCCTTATCATGGATCATCTTCATTGTAATTTTTTCCTTCTCAACATGACAGGGTGATGCTCAAGGAATATTTCAAGGAGAAGAAGTAAAGAAGCACTTATAGAGAAGAAGCATAAATAATGACCATCAAGAAGACATGAAGCAGATCCTAAACCAAGATAGAAAGAATACATTACATGATGACTTAGAGGATTCCAAGGTTGATCCAAGATCCTCTAGAGGGTGAAGAAGAAGAATATATAAGATCTATCATCAACAATACAAGACAAATAAGCAAGGAGAAGAGCTTGGCATTGCCACCTCATCGTGAACTCCATGTGTTCATTGTCAAGTTTTGACTTGTACAAGAATTGGGAGACTCAATTTTGATTTAGTCCCAACTCAATCAAGTGAGCAGCCTAGACCATCTCATAAAGGTTGGAAATATAGGAACAAGAAATTCAATTAAGAAAAATTGAGGTGATCTAGATCATTCTGATTCACCTGTGGATATGGATGTTTCTTATGATTGTGAATTGAATTTGTCTATAGATTTTGAACCAACTTCCTTCAAATAGGCTGCTTCTCATGATGAATAGAAAGACGCAATGCCAAAGGAGTATGATGCCTTGATAAAGAATGGCACTTGGAAGCCGATTGATCCTCCATTGGGAATCAAACCAATTGGCTACAAGTGGGTCTACAAGAACAAGTATAAAGCTGATGGATCACTTGACAAGCACTAAGCCAAGCTTATGGAAAAATGTTTTTCATCGAAGGAAGGGAATAATTATGAGGATACCTTTTCCCCCACAGAAAAATGGGCTACCATCCATACACTCTTTTCCCTAGTAGCTCAAAACAGTTGGAAAGTCTATCAAATGGATGTAAAAATTGATTTCTTGAATGGATATCAGAAAGAGAATGTTTTTATGTCCTAGCTTGAAGGATTTTCGATGAAGGGACATGAACATAAAGTATGTGAACTTGTGAAATCCTTGTATGACATCATCAAAGCACCGGGAGCCTGGTATGAAAAGTTAATTTAGCATCTTATAAAAATCAACCTCAAACATTATGATCTTGATGATGCAACTTTTCTAGTCAAGAAATTTGGAAAAAAAGTTGTATATATTGTGGAATATGTAGATGGTATTTTGATGAAAGGGAACAATGAGAGCTACATTGCATGCATAAATAAGGAATTGAGGAAAGGTTTTGAAATTAATGACTTGGGCTTTGTTCACTACTATCTTGGTATTGAAGTAACTCAACATTCGAAGTCTATATTCCTCTCTCAAAATAAGTACATTGGAGATCTATTGAATAGGCTTGGCATGGCTGAGTGTACTCCTTTGACTACTCCAATGGAAAAAAACTTAAAGCTGGCATCCATTGAAGGAAAAGAATTTGAGGATGCAACAAAGTATAGACAACTTGTTGGAAGTCTCAACTACCTAACTACTACCAAACCAAACATTTCGTTTGTTGTTGGAATCCTCTCTAGGTTTATCCAAAAGGCCCCATGAGGTGCATTTCTCTGCTGCAAAAAGAGTTCTAAAGTACTTGAAGGGAACCCATGAATTTAGACTCAAGTATACACGGGTGGGTGACTTCAGCTCGATTGGATATTCAGATTCAGACTTCAATGGATACAAATAAATTGGGGTGTCTACTTCAGGTTATGCTATGAGTCTTGGATCAGGAGTTGTCTCCTTGAGATCACACAAACAATCAGTTCCAGCAAATTCCATATTAGAGACAGAATATATGGTAGAAGTTGAGGCGAAAAAAGAAATTGTGTGGCTCGGGAAAATTCTAGAATATTTGTAGGTAAAACAAGTACATCCAACTCCACTCATGATTGAAAAAACCTCTGCAATAAAGTTGGCCAAGAACCCAAAGTTCCATGATCGAACAGAGCACATCAATACAAAAATACCAGCTAATTAATTATCATGTTGAGGCCAAAACAATCCATCTACGCCATTGTTCCACTAATGAGCAGATTGTAGACATCTTCACAAAAGAACTTGGAAGATAAAACCTTGAAAGTTTCAGAATGATGCTTTGACTCACCAACGTCCCTTCAGATTAAGGGGGGGAATGTTGACACCTAATCGTTGGGATTGGGTGAACACTTGCAAATAATGTAAATAGTAAATAATGGAAAATGAAGAGTCATCGGGAGGTGAAGCCCAAGAGTCACTCCCTCATGTATATAACCATAAGTAATATTAATGAATAAACACAATTCATTTGAGGAGTTACCTCCTGGCCTGACATGAACTGACAATACTAGAAGGTGAAGATGTTCTTGAGATTGACAAATCCCTAACTCCTTAGCACGTTGAAAAGTGAGAATCATCAAGATCAAAGCATGTATGGAGGCAAAGTAAAAAGTCAAAATGGAAAAATAACACTCAAAATAAAGTTAGTTTCACAGACAAGAAGAAAATAAATAAGGGTAAGTTAGAAGACTCTAAAGAAAATTGAATAGAGTGTCACTATCATAGTTTTTTAAAGAAGAAAAACATTAAAATATACCTCAATGGAAATCACGAAGTCAAAAAATAAACACAAATATAGAAGGGTTACAAGGAGTGTGAAAAAGAAAAATAGCCATGTTTCATCTTAAAATTTGGAAATTTGAGAAGTGGAAAAGCCAAAATTATCTCAAGCAATGCCTAAAAATGAAGTCCAGAAGTTGATGAAATACAACGATAGGTATATGAATATATTGATTATTTGGAGCAAGAAGTATATAATGAAAAGGTAAAGTAATCTTCTCTCATTCTTGAATATGATTTTAGCAGTGACATAACAACACCTTCAACCCACAATCTTGAATAAGGTTATTTACCTTTCAATATCTCTATGGAAGAGGAAATCATAAGAGATTTAAGAGAATAGGTTGTTGAAATAGAAGTTTTAGAGAGGCATATAAAAAGGGAAAATGAGTACTTAAAGAGAAAAATCATAAAATTATCAAAAGGAAATATTCATAACATAAAATTCCAATCTCAAGAAAGCTAACAAAGCACTCCACTTGAATATCGAAAGTAAAAAATGTTATTGAGAAAACCAAGATGGATTATTAATATGAAAAATAAAAGTCCCATAAGTAACTTGGACATTCTGATCCAAGCACTTGAGACTATCCTTTGAATCAAGAAGTTGGCAAACTTTCAAAATTTTGCCAAAAAGCATGAGGACATGTAATATCCTAACTATGGAGGAATGTTGGGCTAAGGAATTAGTATATATTTTTTTAGTTTTCTACTCTATTTTCTCTCTTATACTCCAGTTTTAACCTTCATAATCTACCCATTTTGCATCATGTTGTCATATTTCACATGAACATGGCCATTTAAGATACAAAGGTACATATAGATACTAAGTCCAATATTTCTATGGTTTTATAAGTTTCTCATTATAAAATTAGACTAATGTGCGTAGGTTTCAAAAAATGACAATTTACATAGCTTTTATCACAATCCATAGTAAAATCGAAGGATAGCATGGTTCATGAAGCAATGGGGCCGATTTGAGCATACCAATATGTGGAAAAAAGATTTAGTGTGGTGATCCTCCTATATAGCATGATAGAAAGGCCACTAGATGATCATGATGGCTCGACCAAACCATTACACAACCCATTGTGTGGCATGAAGAATTGAGTTAGATTGTATTAGGATTTCCACTTGGTGATGGAGGCAACTTCAAGAGAGAGAGTTATCTTATTCAAATCCAACAAACCAAGGAACAAAATGATGGCTATTATGTGTCAATAACATGTCTTAATATGAATTCAACGATTCATTAGGGAACCATAGGAATTGAATTTCAATTTGTAATTCCACACTTTATTATCATCATTTTTTCGATATGTAGCAACATTACATTGAGTTTGTAATTTTTGGAAAAAAATTGTAAATTGACTCATTGGACAACCAAAGAATATACAAAGACAATATAGAATTTTTCATATCCATGTATCCACAAGTAATTTCAGTATAATATCAGACATTGATCTTTTTTCTATCATTTCATATTTATGAATAATTTGTGATAGTTTTAGTAGAATTTTGTGCATTTTATAATCTCGTGCGATCACCTAGAGGGACTCGTTGTGGTCGTCCAAGATCCCTATAGCAGGAATTTGTTATTATTGACTATTTTTACTCTGTTTTGATATATTAGATTCCCTGTTCTCTTACAATAGGGTTGTTTCAAGTTTTAATCACTTCTTTCTTCGATTCCAAGTCTAAGTCAAGTGCATGAAAAGTATGAGGAATTACAAAAAGATTTACTTTGTCAACATTTTCATTTATGCACTCAAAGAATAGGTATCTCATCTATGTTTGCATTCTTCTCATAAGATTCTTTTCATGTTAAAACATGATTCATGAAGCATTATTAAGTTAATTTCATTGTCTTCTTAAATAAACAGAGTTCACATGCTTTCTATCTATAGATTAGATTTCCAATTTCTTTTTGTTTTAATGCTTTAATACGATAACTTTTAGATTATTCAGTAATTTCACCACATTAGATTACATTCTAGTACCTATCTTAGAATATTATCTTTAAATAATTTTCATATGATATAATTTCTTGCTTTTATTCCATACTTTTGTTAAATAGGATTTCCATGCTTTCTTAAAAGTAAATATCTTTGTTTTTGTAGTTTATATGTCAAGGCTTTCTCAGAATAAGTTTGTTTTTGCAATTCACATTTCCTTGCTTTCATATATTAGGATTTCATGGTTGATTAGATAATATTTCAATGCTTTATAGAATAAGTTTCCTTCTTTCATAGGTTATGTTAGTATGTTTTCTTAGACTAGAATTCTATGCCTTCGTAGAGTTAAGATAAAATTATTTCCTTAGTAAAAATCTCAATTACCTTCCTAGAGTTAAACTATATTGCTTTCCTAGATTAGGATTTCCATTGTTTACCATAGATTAATATTTGATTTCATGCTATTTTATACAATAGATTTTATATGATTTCAAACATTAATATTTCATTTTACGTCATTACTAGAATATAACTTTATTTTGATGCAGGTTTACCCCTGCACATACCCACAATATGCATATACAAATGCATAACCTGTTTGTCCCAGGAATCACCCCTTATCCCTCACATATGACTTTATTAAAAACCCTGCTTTTATGATCCTTCCTATCGGGACATCATAACCCTTCCAAACCTTCAATCATTCATTATTGGGACTTGTTCAACCCTTCTAAGCCCTTATTAAACCTTGACCACATATATATAAGCTTCCCCCTCTTTAACCTTGGTTATATATATGTTAATGCATAAAACCCTTTATCCTTTGATCACATTGGACTTATATATAAAACCCACACACATCCGTGCGTAATCTGTTATAACCCATTTACAAAGGAAACATGCATAAAAACATACCTTTCTACCTTTGGTACGACTTCTGCACAGATATCGAGGTTTATCTTTATCGTTAATCGCAATCGCATCCTCTGCGGGTTTCTTAACACAGGCCTTTATCGCAGCCGATATGCGATTAATGTAATATCGAATTTCAAAATGTATTCAATTGCACTTATAACAATATCAGATCTGCCATATCTTCTTTCCACAGCGCTGCTCCCGATCTTCGAACCCCCGATTGCTGATACCTCCAATCGCCAATCAGTGCTTTATCGCTATCAGCGTATTGACCCCATCGCAAATCACTATCGAAACATCCATTGTCGCTCTCCCTTGACCTCTCCGATGTCTGATTTGCGATTAGATCGTGACCATTGATCTAGTCCCTATCCAATGGTCCACGATCAATCAGAAGTTACTCATCGCAACTGTCCAAGGCCTGATTGCAATCCATCCATAAGGATTTCATCGATGCGATTTAATGTTGACCGTTGATCTTCTAGATCCAACGGTTGTTGTGCATTAACGTTTCAATTCTTCGTTCCTCACTTACTTGGGTTTTTTTCTATTTCTTCAGTATTTCACTATGGTTTCGGGTTTCTCCAATGGTTTCGCCTTTCACTCTTCTGCTACTCAATTCATTTCTGCTTGAGATTAACTCCAAGAATTGTTAATCCTAATCATTCCATAACCTTACTTGGGTTCTCTAACTGGGTTCTATACCATTTACGACCCTCTGTCTCATCTCATCCTCTATGTATTCACCTCAACTCTGACTCTTTGCATTCACTACACTTCGCCAGCAATAATATATATATATATATATATATATATATATATACAACACAACACACCACACACACACACACACACACACACACATAATATAATATATATATAATATATATATATATATATATATATATATATATTGTGTGTATAGATATATATATATATATATATATATATATATATATATATATATATATATATATATATATATATATATATATATATATTAATATATATATATATATATATATAATATATATGCAATTCTCTGATGCACCCAGTCTATCATTCAACATCCAACCACGCATTTATACAGATTGAATCAATCTCTGTATATATAAATACAAATAAACAATTACAGGATAAGAACTCTATCTCTCGGCCTGATGTTCTTTATAGTGGCCTTATATTTACAAATCTGCACGTAGGCTTCACCCCACACTCTAATTAACTCTCTAAGTATCTAATTTTCTTGTCGAGATATCCATATGATTTTTTTGATGGGGCGTCAAATTTTATAGATGTGGATGTGGGCTTACATTATTATGAATGCCAACCTTTCTTTCTTTTTTCAGTTAAAATGGTGGCTATGGCTCCAACATGAGGCGAGAGATCATTTCCCTAATGTCCATTCATACACTAGATGTTTATGGAGATCCCTGAGTAGCTATTGACTAGGTAAATGGAATGATTACATTTGATACTCCACTACTTATAAATTGGATGCATAAAATTGGATGAATGAAAACACTATTTTAATAAGTGTGTCTCTTATGTTCACTGAGAAAAAAAATCATACTACTGATGTCCTTTCAAAATAGAGACACTCTTAGAGGTTGGGAAAGATCAATTACATTGGTTTACTGCATGAGTAACATACAAAAAATTGATAAAATTTCATACACATAAATTTTTCTTAGCATCTTTGAGATAGGAATATCTACTCATAGTATTTTACTTATTATCAATTTATATATGTCTTCAAAGGCCATGTAATATACAAAGATTTTCTTTTTGGAGAGCCATATAAATATATTTGACTTGATTTATGAAATTTTTATAACATAAATGTATATGATAGAACAAATTTACAGAAACATAATTTAAGTAACACGCTTATAGTTATCAATTTATATATGTCTTCAAAGGCTATGTAATATACAAAGGTTTTCTTTTTGGGGAACAATATAAATATATTTGACTTGATTTATGAAATTTTTATATGCTAGAACAAATCTACATAAACATAATTTATGTAACACGCTTATAGTTTGGTATATTTACATTGTAGCTAGATAGGATGGATCGGATCTATCGCATCATACTATGTAATATAATTTTTGTTTTAATACAAATATCCGTGCTTTCTTTTTCTTGTAAAAAAAAATGCAATTATGTGATGCAAAAAAGTCAATCACATGCAGGTATACTTCGATTACATGATGCATGCTTCGGAAAGGCTCTCTCCACAGTACAGTGATCACAAATTCCGAGGTTGGAATTCAGTAAGCCAAATTAAAAAAATCAAAATGTTGGAATGTTTGAATAGTTTTTAAATGGTGGAATTGAATGATATTTTCCGAGTTCAATTCTAAATTCTTTACAATACGCTATTAGGAAAAGACTTCGTGAGCGAGTATGTGACTTTTGAAAACACAAGTAGCTACTCTCTTTTCTCTAATCAAATATTATTTTTGTGGCCAAGCGAAGGGCCTGGATCTTATCCGATCAGAGTGTGGATATTTTCTCTAGTCAAATATTACTCTGTGGCCAAGCGAAAGGCCTGCTCATCTTATCCGATAGAGTGCAGATATGGTGAATGTTTACAGAGGTCGTTATTTTGCTTAGCAAGTAATTTTTTGAGTTTTTTCTTTTTAAATGGGATTATATGAGTGTTTTAATACATAAGTCATCCGTCTAAGATCAAACTATCAATCCATTTATTCCTTCTCAGACGAAGAATTTGTCTCAGGCTGAAGAATCAGTTGGGATGTTTACATGGCGCAGCCTTGTTCTGATAGCCTTCAGCACCCTCGTCATAGCGCGCAATATCCCTGCACAGGATCATCCACATACCAGTTTCGCGTTCCACGGATTTAATGGAACCAACTTGATTTTGGAAGCGGGTGCTTCAGTTATCCGCTCCGAATCCGTTCTAGCCCTCACAAATCACTCGCATTTCATCATCGGCCGCGCGCTGTATTCAATTCCTCTGGAAATGAAAACAAACAAGACGCTTTCTTCCTTCAGCACTACTTTTATTTTCAGCATGGTGCATACCCGCGCTGAGGCAGGCGGGACCGGAATGGCCTTCATCTTCACCCCTTACACCTCTCTCATGGGCGCTCTGTCAGCCGATTATCTGGGCTTGCTTAATCACACCAGCGACGGGAAGCCATACAATCACTTGTTCGCAGTGGAGTTCGATACGGTCCGTAATGTGGATGTCAATGATACTGACGACAACCACGTGGGCGTCGACATCAACAGTCTCTTTTCTGTGGCGAGTGAGCCTGCTGGGTATTGGAATGGGAAGGACTTCCAAGAAATCAACCTCAAGGGCGGAAGGAACTTACAGGCCTGGATCGATTATGATCATATTCAAAGCCGCCTCAATGTTACGATCACGTTGGCCGGCTTGTCCAGACCGCAGACACCGCTGATATCTCTGAAAATCGATCTGCACAGCGTTATGCAAGAGAAGATGTTCGTCGGCTTTTCAGCGGCAACAGGGAATTTCGCTGGAGACCATTACGTTCTGGGGTGGAGTTTCACCACCGAAGGTAAGGCACCAAACCTCGATATCTCGCGTCTGCCTTCGTTTGCTGACACTTATTCCCAACATCTAAGCCGGGGAGTCATAGCCAGTGTTTCATTGGCAGCTCTGGTTCTCTTCTTGCTTGTAGCCGTCGCTGTTTTTCTTCAAAGAGCGAATTCCAGGGAAAAGGTAGAAGAATGGGAACGAGATTTCTGGCCCCATAGATTTAGTTACAAGGATCTGAGGATCGCCACGAAGGGGTTCCGGGACGAAAACATTTTGGGGTGCGGGGGTTTCGGCAGGGTTTACAGAGGCATTCTCCCGGGCAGCGGCCAGGAAGTTGCAGTGAAATGCATAACGAAGGAGTTCGGTGAGGGAATGAAGGGATTTGTGGCAGAGATATCAAGCATGGGGCGCCTGCAGCACCGGAACCTTGTTCAGCTCCGTGGGTGGTGCAGGAGGCACAGGCAGCTGTTCATCGTCTACGACTACATGTCAAACCTCAGCCTGGATAAATTCATCTTCGGGAACCCGACCACGCTCCTCCCGTGGTCTCAGCGATACGTGATCCTGAAGGGCGTGGCCGCGGGGTTGCTGTATCTGCACGAGGAATGGGAGAAGAGGGTCATCCATAGAGACATCAAGTCGAGCAACGTGCTTCTTGATTCGGAACTGAATGGGCGGCTTGGAGACTTCGGCCTCGCGCGGCTGTATGATCATAGCGAGAATCCTGCAACAACTCATGTGGTGGGAACGATAGGGTACATAGCACCGGAGCTGATACACACGGGGAAGGGCACTCCCAGCTCGGACGTGTTCAGTTTTGGGGCTCTGCTGTTGGAGGTCGCGTGCGGGAGGAAGCCGGTGGATCCATCCGTGGACGCGGAGGAGATATTATTGGCGGAGTGGGCATGGAAGCTGTACAGCAACGGGGAGCTGCTGGAAGTGGTGGATCCGAAGCTAGGGGAAGAATATGATGTGACGGAGATGGAGAGGGTACTTAAATTGGGGTTGCTGTGTTCCCATCCAGATCCGAATAGCAGGATGAGCATTCGCCATATTTGTCAAATACTGGAAGGCGAAGCTCCTCTTCCTGACCTCCGCGAAGATTGGGTTAACGTGATCAGTATTAGCGGTCTCTCTCCGGGAGGCCTTTTCAGGTACTCATCTAATGAGATTTTGCAGGAAGTGTCCAGCAAAAGGCAGTCAGAAAGAAGGTTCGCGCTCAGTTCGGCTTCTCATAACTCTTAGAGCCTACTTCTATTTTGTCGGATCAGTCGTCCGTAGGAGTTGATGATTGAAAATTTGTGTGGGTGGTACAGTGTTTTTCCAGAACTATCAAACCCTACAAACAATTTCACCATAAGGATCTGTTCAATAAACATTATTTCAAAATACAGAGTGACGTTTGATCCATCTAACGGTATATAATATAAATATGCAATAGTGATCTATGTGCTAAATTCTAGGAATAAGGTGTGTTTATGAAGATATTATATGTGCTAAATTCCAGGAATAAGGTGTGTTTATGAAGATATTATTTTGTTAGTCACCAAATCTAGATTCATTCCGTTAGAGATTTATTATTTTAAGAGGAATCAAATTTCTCTACGTGTAAATTTTTCTTTTGGAGTGTAGAATTTGAGAAAATGTCTATGAGGAATTTGATCCCTCTAGAGATATGATAGATGGATCTAGGCTTTTTAGCAATAATGATTACATTTTAGATTATTATTATTATGTATATGTTTGAGATAAACTTCTCACTTCGAAATTTATATTATGTTTTCTTTGTTTGATATGACTATATCATTCATAATGGTTTATGTGTTTATGTGTTTGGATTTGGACGGTAATGTTTGTGAATTTTATAATTATTGTGTTATATTTCTATATGTGTATGTAATTGTTTGTTAGTAATTAGTTGGCCATGAAAAAGAAAAACAATCTTGTCAATAATTTGCAAGAAGATTGATACTAAACATTTACCTAATTTAATTTTAGGTATTGCAACTTTTGACAATTAATAATCCTTAATAGTGTCGAGGTATTACCAGGTATTACTAAATATATCTTGAAGAGTGGTTTTAATAATTTATTGCATCAATATTACTCTTGAAATCATTTGTTTTATTCCTTGAAATAATTTATTTCCTTCAATATATATATATATATATTATCAAGAAATAATGTAATTTTGATTTTTTTTAATGAGTGACCATATTTACATTATTTGTTGGTTTTTCCATCTTTTCATATCTATTATATGAAAATGATAGTTGATAAACCATAATTCAATTCCTTAACTTGATCTATTGTAGTAAACATCATACCTTGTCTCTCTTGCTCTCCAATATTAATGGGTTGAATTACTATAACATAAAAATCGATGCACATTGTGAATCATTTTTTGTGCTTACACTGAAATCAATGCACATTGTTAATCCAATCACTTTAAGTTAATGTACGATCATACATTGAGTTACATTAAATTAGAAATCATCATCTACACTGAAATCAATGCATCTAATGCACACAATCAAATAATATTAGAGAACACCTATGCTGAAATCAATGAATCTAATGCAAGCAACAAAATAGGATTAGAAATCAATATCTGCACTAAAATCAATGCGTCTAGTGCAAGCAATCAATTAATATTATAAATTAGCATCTACATTGAAATCAATGCATCTAGTGCAAGCAATCAAATATGGTTAGAAATCAACATCTACAATAAAATCAATGTATCTAGTGCAAGCAATCAAATAGGATTAGAAATCAACCTCTACATTGAAATCAATGCATCTAGTGCAAGAAATCAAATAAGATTAGAAATCACCATCTACACCAAAATCAATGCATCTAGTGCAAACAATCAAATAGAATTAGAAATCACCATCTACAGTTAAATCAATGCACATAGTGCAAGAAATAAAATAGAATTAGAAATCAACATCTACATTGAAATCGATGCATCTAGTGCATGCAATCAAATAGAATTAAAAAACATCTTTATTGAAATCAATTTATCTAGCGCAAGCAATGAAATAAGATTAGAAATCAACATCTACACTGAAATCAATACATCTAGTGCAAGCAATCAAATATCATTAGAAATCAACATCTACACTGAAATCAATGCATCTAGTGCAAGAAATCAAAGAGGATTATAACTCACCATCTACCATGAATTCAATGAATTTAGTGCAAAAATTATTCTTCCCTCTCCCCGCTTCATCTATATCTATATCTCCATCCATATCTCCTTCTTTTTCTCTCTATCTCACCCCAAAACGTACACACTTTCTCTCCATCTCTTCCTTTTCACCCCCCCCCCCCCTCTCTTACTTCACTTTTCTCTCTGTATGGCTTTCTTCTTACCTCCCTCTCTCCCCTTCCAAATCCATCTCCTTTTCCTCCCCTCTCCTCCTCTCTCTCAAGTCGTCTCTCTCCCTCTCTCCCCCGCCCCCTCTCTCTTTTCTCTCAAACCCTATCACTATCTCCCTCCTTCTCTTCTTCTCTCTCTCCCCCCTCCATATTTGTGTCTCCCTCTCGCTCTCTTACCCTTCTCTCCCTTTCTCACTCCTATCATTCTCTCTCTCTTCATTCCTCCTCTCCCCTCGCCAAATTATCTCCTGCAATGCATGAAATCAAATAGGATTAGAAATCACCATCTACACTGAAATTAATTCATCTAGTGGAAGAATCCTTCTTCTCTCTCTCCCCCATCCATCTATACCTATATCTATATTTATATATTCCCTCTCACCACCACCCCCCCCTCTTCGCCCCAAACACCTATCTCCCTCCATACTTGACTATCTCTTCCTCTCTCTACCTCTCTCTTTCCCTCTCTTCACCTTCCATCTATATATCTATCTCTCTCCGTCTCTCTTTTGTCTCTCTATATCACCCCCAAAACATACACATTCTTTCTCCATAGTTATCTATCTCTCCCTCCCTCTTCCTCTCTCTCTCTCTCTCTCTCTCTCTCTCTCTCTCTCTCTTCAAATTCTCTCTCTCTCTACCCCTTTCTATCTCTCTTCCCTCTTACTCTTCTCTCGACCTCTCTCTCCATCTCCCTTATCACCCCTCACTCTCTCTCCACCTTTATCTCTCTGTGTCTTTATTCTTACCTCCCTCTTTCTCCCCCTTTCTCTCTCCTTCTCTCTCTCACATCCTTACTCTCTCCCTTTCTCTCCTGCCTCCCTCTAGCTCTCCTCCTCATCTCTCTATCTTTATCTCTCTCTCCACCGTCCAAATCTGTCAGTATCTCTCTTTCCCTACCCCTCTTCTCTTTCTTTATCCTTCTTTATCTCTCTAACTCACCCCCAAACATATACACCCTCTCTCCATCTCTCCTTTGTCACTCTGATGCAGGAGCACCCAGCCCACCGTAATTGGGCAGAAAGAATTCTAGCCAGGTTCAAAAGCTACTGATCAATTGGACTGTTAAATTCTTACGGAAATAATTTTTCTTTTAGTTTATTTTACAAGTCATTAAATTTAGACATCTCTTTTTATTTTCAGTTAGGATTACTGTGGCTCAATTGTTAGTTAGGGAATAGTCAATTTAATTAGGGAAATAAGAGCCAACTGTTCCTACAAGTCTTGGAATGCCAAATGATTATAGTTATTAAAAAAAGTAGGAATTTTGTAACCATATTCTGTATCAGTTGGATTAACTGTAAACACCAACTGAAAACAGAGAGCTATAAAGACAAATCAAATGTAACAGAGAGGGGTTCAATTCAGTTGAGCAGAGTTGGGTTAATTAAGAAGACAAAGAAATAGAAACAGTCAGAGAATTCAAACAGAAAGCCATTGTCCATCTGTACCATCTGCATAAGTGATTGCTTAAGTGAATTTACGTTCTTTACTATCTGTTAAATTACTGTACAAATAATATTCATTAATTTGTTATTGCAACTATTCAAACATGAGTTGCAGTCAAATATTAAGCAAGCAGACAAAGTCACAGTGATTCACAGTTACAATAACCAACAACCATCGATTCATTCTCGCACGCGGTTGAACAAGAGTTCCAGTATATAACATTCAGGCAACGAAGGCAAGAGATTTGTATATGAACATCCACAATTTTCCTGCGTTCGAAGACATAAAGAACAACCAACAATCCAGAATCCAAATGCACAGAGGTAACTAAAATTATACATTCTCTTTTATATTCAAAGTTTTCATTTAAACCATCGAAGGACCGAAATTACAGTAATCATTGGTAGAGCCAAACAACACTACGGAAGGAAAAGTCCATCAATATATAAACAGAGCAGAGTACGACTTATAGTCGGAAAAGCTTGTGAATTAGAAAACCTAGAACCAGGGTTTGATCAAAAAAGCAACCAACCAGTGGTTCCAAAATCTTATATACTTAATACAGGAGCAACGAAAACACAAATACAGTCGAATAAATGCACACAGTGACCAAGGACCTAGACCAGAAGATGGGTCTTTAACAACAACTAAGACTGTAGCCAAATATTGGGGTTTCAGGCCTACCCAGAAAGAGAACGACAGAACAAAGTAAGCGCTGGAAGTCACGCCGCCCAGGTCACCAACAGAGACCTGCAAAGATACAAATTCATGTGCATTAGAATGGACAGTATGAAGAAAATTCAAGGGAAATGTGAATACCTGTAGGAAGATAAAAAACCCAAAGAAGTTTACCTGGAAAGCGCAACCGAATACAATTGTATGATAACCTGAAGAGACTGAGAGACTGCCGACCAAAGGAACGAATTGGGTTAGTTCCAGGACGAGAGGGTAAGTCATATTGAAGAAGGGATGAGAGTGTTTACCTTTTCCAAACAGGAGACGCGTGCCCGAAAGGTCCTGTGCTTATAAGCCAAAACAGTGCCGCACTGTGAGAAAGCCGAACAACCACAAGCAAACAATACCCAAACAGGATTCGAACCAGAGACATCAAGGAACCAGAAGAAACCCAGCAACATAGAGTGACTTCTATCGACAGCTACCAAGGAACCCGACCAAGAATCTCAATATATATACAGACATCAGATATAATAACCATAACCAGAGTCTAGCAATATACTCAGGAACGCACGCATGCAAGGGAGAGAAGAATAACAAAACCACTTACCGAAGTCAAGCCACGGAACCAGGCCGAGTAGCCCTCACAACTAAAAACCGTTGCCATTAAACGTGTAAACAGATTGACCAGAGGCGGATTCGAGTTTTCAGATAGCACCAGGAGCCGAACATACCCACAACATAACGCACACAGTATTCTATCACAGAGACCAACAAACCCTCGGCTGTAGCAGAATACCTCAGAGCAAAATCCAACGAAGAACAATCGAGAAAATACCGTGAAGAGTTAGGGTTAAGGCACGTAAGGTGGACGGGAACCATTTCGAGGCAGAGTACAGGTATTTACTCCCTCCATTAAATTCTCCAGCTACCAACTTCACGAAATCCCACGGACAAAGATTTTTGTTCGCCACGTAAACCTTCCCAATCACATACAAAAGGGAAAAGTGCGTGCCAAGTGGGCTGGGTCCCATCAGAGTGGTATCAGAGCAGATTAAGTTAAAGAGATTTGGAAAAAATAGATGTAGGTAGACGAGGACGAGGCCGAGGTGCTCGTAGAATGGCAGATGAGGCATTACGAGAAGAACTCATAGTTCTTACTGCTCGGTTGGAAGCAGTAGAGGCAGGCAGGAGAAGAGATCCAGAAATGGGTGATGTGAGTGAAGAAGAAGTGGAAGTGGCAGCAGAGGGGCCTGAAGGCGAATCAGCAGAAGTGAAATTACTGAAGTCTGTCTTATTGTCAAACAGCAGACCAAAACCAGAACTCCCGACTTACGATGGTAATTTGTCTATTGATGTTGTGTTAGATTGGATTAGTGAGATGGACAAGTATGTTGAATGCGAGGAAGTTAGTGAAGACCGTAGAGTCAAGTTTGCAGCAACAAAGCTGAAAGGACACGCAGCTCTGTGGTGGGAAAGTGTCCAGAATGAGAGAAAGAGGTTGAACAAAACACCGATTAAAACTTGGACAAGGATGGTAGCTAAATTGAAGGGCATATTTCTGCCAAGGGATTATCAAATCGCGTTACATAGGCAGGTACAAAATTTGAGACAGAGGGGACTTACTATGAAGAGTATACAGGGGAATTTTATCGAGTGAATTTGCGAGCCGGATACACAGAGGATACGACAGAAAGGACAGCCAGGTATGTTAATGGATTGAGGATGGATATTTTGGATGAAATAAGCATTTTGTCTCCAAATAATACTAAGGAGGCATACCAGAGCGCAGTTAAAGCAGAGGAGAAAATTAACTAAAGACAGAATGCCCGGAGAGGACGAGGGTCTACCAGAGGAAGAGTCCAGTCCTATGGCAGGGGATGAACTGCCAGCAACAGCGAGGAAGCCAGTAGTTCAAGGACTTCGGGAAAAGCAGAAAAAGGAGATGGAATGAGAGGTGGCAGATCGTTCCAACACGGCAGAGGAAATGGCCGTGGAAGGGGAACTGGTTATCAATGCTATAGATGCCACAAGTGGGGGCACCGCTCGTTTGAGTGCCCAGAAACAGATTCAACTGGACAGCGAGGCGCATATGTGGCGCAACCGAAGGAAGCAGCATCACCCCCTCAAGAGGCAGAAAATGCCCCAGAAATGGGAGAAGCTTTAGTGCTGCATAAGGTGTTACTGAAACCAGTTGATGAGAGTGTCGAACAGATGCAGCGGAAAGCTCTGTTCAGGACAATTTGCAAATCGCAGGGTAAGTGCTGTAAGATGATAATCGACAGTGGAAGTATGGACAATTTGGTGTCCACAGAAATGGTGGAGAAGTTGGGACTGAAGCGTTTAAAACACCCCAGTCCGTATCGAGTTTAATGGCTACAAAAGGGGCACCAGTTACTGGTGGACGAACAGAGTGAGGTTGAATTTCAGATAGGACGATATAAGGATAAAATCATTTGCGACATTATGCCGATGGACGTATGTCACTTCTTATTGGGCAGACCTTGGCAATATGATATAAAGGTGACACACGATGGAGTGATGAACTGTTATAAGTTCGAAAATGATGGGATCAGGCATACCCTTGTGCCTATCAGAGAGGAGAAGGAAATAGCTGAAGTAAATGAAACCAAGGCATTGCTAATGAGCGGAAAACAATTTTTAAAGTAGGTTGAGAACAGTGAAATAAGTTATGCTGTAGTCACGAAGACAAGGATAGTCCTCTTGCATATAGAAATAACAGATTTACCTATAGAAATACAGTAGATGTTGGAAGAATTTACAGATATAGCAGTGGACGACTTGCCAGACAAGTTACCTCCCAAGCAGAGTATCAGTCACCATATTGACTTCATACCTGGAGCCAGCTTACCAATAAGGCAGCCTACCGAATGAGCCCCAACGATAATGAAGAAATCAGGAAACAGGTGCAGGAACTATTGGACAAAGGTTTAATCAGAGAAAGTTTGAGCCCATGTGCTGTACCAACAGTTCTCGCCCCCAAAAAGGGAGGAGAGTGGCGGATGTGCACCGATTCCAGGGCCATCAATAAAATCACCATCTGGTACAGATTTCCGTTACCACGTATGGATGATATGATGAACTGTTTGAGTGGGGCAGCTTACTTCTCTAAAATAGACTTAAAAAGCGGATATCACCAGATTCAGATACGAGAGGGAGACGAGTGGAAGACAACCTTTAAAACAAATGAAGGATTATATGAATGGCTGGTCATGCCGTTTGGGTTGAGCAATGCACCCAGCACATTCATGAGACTCATGAATGAGATGTTAAAGGAGTATATTAGGAAATTTGTAATTGTTTATTTGGACGACATCCTTATTTTTAGCAAGACGAAAGAAGAACACTTCTGGCATGTGCGCAAAGTGTTGGAAAAGCTACAACAAAACAAGTTATTAATAAATTTGAAGAAATGTACGTTTCTGCAAATAGAGTTAATTTATATGGGATTTGTGATAGCAGAAAACGAATTGAAGATGGATCCGGAAAAGGTAACAGCAATAATAAATTGGCCGTCACCGAAAAATTTGTTTGAGGTACATAGTTTCCATGGATTGGAAAGTTTCTATAGGAAGTTTATTAAAAATTTCAGCGGAATTTGTGCTCCTATGTTGGAGACCATCAAAAAGGCCAGCCAACCTTTTCGATGGACAGAAGCAACAGAAAAAAGTTTTCAACTATTGAAAATGAAGATAACAGAAAGGTCGATTCTCAGGCTACCATATTTTCAAAAATTATTTCAGGTACGTTGTGATGCTAGTGGAACATCAATCGGGGCTGTACTCAGTCAGGAGGACAGACCTGTAGCATTTTTCAGCGAAAAACTGAATGAGAGTAGGCAGAAGTACTCCTCATATGACAAAGAATTTTACGCAGTTGTACAGGCTCTAAGACACTGGAGGAATTATTTGTTAGGGAACGAGTTCGTGTTGTTTTCAGACAATTCTGCATTACAATATGTAATGCAACAACACAAACTCAATCATAAACATGCCAAATGGGTGGAGTACTTACAAAGTTTTAATTTTGTGCTGAAACATATCAGTGAACAAGAAAATAAGGTGGCCGACGCATTAAGTAGAAAAGCCCTACTTTTGCAGGAAAGCACTGTACAGGTTTTGGGTTTTGAACATTTACGAGATCTTTACAAAACAGGCACAGATTTCAGAGAAGCCTATGAGGCGTACCATAACCCTTTGATAAGGATTAATAGTCCTTGGTTAGATTACAATATACAAGAAAAATTGCTCTTTAAGGGAGGACAATTGTGTATCCCCAGCTGTTCCATGAGGGAGAATATTATTCGTGAAAAACACAGCGGGGGTTTGGCTCGACACTTCGGTATAGATAAGACCTTGGAGCAACTTAGTCATTTCTATTTTTGGCCAAGAATGCGACGAGACGTACAATGTTTTGTGACTGTGTAAGGTATGTCAATTAGCGAAGAGACATAGCCAGAACACAAGATTATATACGCCATTACCTGTTCCAGGCAGACCTTGGGATTCGGTGAGTTTAGATTTTTTTTTGGGACTGCCGAAAACGCAGAAAGGTTATGATTCAATGATGGTAGTGGTGGATCGTTTCTCAAAAATGGCACATTTCGTACCTTGTCAAGAAACTAGTGACGCCACTCACGTGGCCCACTTGTTTTTTAATGAGATTGTCAGACTACACGGGTTACCAACAACCATCCTATCAGACAGAGACGTGAAGTTCACGGGACATTTTTGGCGTACCTTATGGAAAAAAATGAACACCCAATTAAGCTACAGTTCTACTTATCACTCGCAAACCGACGGACAGACAGAGGTTGTGAACAGAAGTTTGGGAAATCTGTTACGCAGCTTAGTCGGGAAGAATTCTCGGATGTGGGACCGAGTGCTAGCGCAAGCAGAGTTTGCTTACAACGATTCGCCAAATCGTAGCACGGGTCTCAGTCCCTTTCAAATCCTATATGGCATGCACCCTCGTGGAGTGCATGAACTTCGGGATCTTGGTTTACGAGAACGACAGATTGCGGATGGAGAAGATTTTGCTAATGCAATGAGGGATTTACATGAACAGGTGAAAGCAAAATTACAGGACAACAGCTCAAAATATAAGGAGCATGCAGATCTAAGAAGAAGAGAAGTTCATTTTGAGGTAGGGGACGAAGTTCTGGTACATCTGCGTAAGGAATGTTTCCCTAAGGGTACGTACAATAAACTGAAGTACAAGAAGATAAGGCCTTGTAAGATCTTGCGAAAGTTTTCAGCAAATGCATACGAAATACAACTACCACCTGGAGTAGGCATATCACCTATCTTCAATGTGGCAGATCTGTTTCCGTATACAGGTGATCTGTTGGAGGAAAAGAAGGATGAACCCAGACAATCAACGCGGAACACCCAGGAAGACAGAGAAACTTGGAAAAGACAGATGCATTATGTCCAACCTCCTGAGATCGAAGGCATCCTCGAAACTCAGGTAATTAGACGTACTCAGCGGAAAAATTATTTTCAGTACCTGGTCAAGTGGAAGAACCGTCCGATTGAGGACAGCTCATGGCTTTACACCAGGCAGATTGAACGAACATGAACATTGGTAGAGGAGCTCATGAACCGGAGTCATGATCTCTTTTTCACCCCGGGAGCCTGATGCAGGAGCATCCAACTCACCGTAATTGGGCAGAAAGAATTCCAGCCAGGTTCAAAAGCTACTGATCGATTGGACTGTTAAATTCTTATGGAAATAATTTTTCTTTTAATTTATTTTACAAGTAATTAAATTTAGACATCTCTTTTTATTTTCAGTTAGGATTACTGTGGCTCAATTGTTAGTTAGGGAATAGTCCATTTAATTAGGGAAATAAGAGCCAACTGTTCCTACAAGTCTTGGAATGCCAAATGATTATAGTTATTAACAAAAGTAGGAATTTTGTAACCATATTCTGTATCAGGTTGATTAACTGTAAACACCAACTGAAAACAGAGAGCTATAAAGACAAATCAAATGTAACAGAGAGGGGTTCAATTCAGTTGAGCAGAGATGGGTTAATTAAGAAGACAAAGAAATAGAAACAGTCAGAGCATTCAAACAGAAAGCCATTGTCCATCTGTACCATCTGCATAAGTGATTGCTTAAGTGAATTTACGTTCTTTACTATCTGTTAAATTACTGTACAAATAATATTCATTAATTTGTTATTGCAACTATTCAAACATGAGTCGCAGTCAAATATTAAGCAAGCAGACGAAGTCACAGTGATTCATAGTTACAATAACCAACAACCATCGATTCATTCTCGCACGTGGTTGAACAAGAGTTCCAGTATATAACATTCAGGCAACGAAGGCAAGAGATTTGTATATGAACATCCACAATTTTCCAGCATTCGAAGACATAAAGAACAACCAACAATCCAGAATCCAAATGCACAGAGGTAACTAAAATTATACATTCTCTTTTATATTCAAAGTTTTCATTTAAACCATCGAAGGACCGAAATTACAGTAATCATTGGTAGAGCCAAACAACACTACGGAAGGCAAAGTCCATCAATATATAAACAGAGAAGAATACGACTTATAGTCGGAAAAGCTTGTGAATTAGAAAACCCAGAACCAGGGTTTGATCAAAAACACAACCAACCAGTGGTTCCAAAATCTTATATACTTAATACAGGAGCAACGAAAACATAAATGCAATCGAATAAACGCACACAGTGACCAAGGACCTAGACCAGAAGATGGGTCTTTAACAACAACTGAGGTTGTAGCCAAATATTGGGGTTTCAGGCCTACCCAGAAAGAGAACGACAGAACAAACTAAGCGCTGGAAGTCACACCGCCCAGGTCACCAACAGAGACCTGCAAAGATACAAAGTCATGTGCATTAGAACGGACAGTATGAAGAAAATTCAAGGGAAATGTGAATACCTGTAGGAAGATAAAAAACCCAAAGAAGTTTACCTGGAAAGCGCAGTCGAATACAATTGTATGATAACCTAAAGAGACCGAGAGACTGTCGACCAAAGGAACGAATTGGGTTAGTTCCAGGACGAGAGGGTAAGTCATATTCAAGCAGGGACGAGAGTGTTTACCTTTTCCAAACAGGAGACGCGTGCCCGAAAGGTCCTATGCTTATAATCCAAAACAGTGTCGCACTGTGAGAAAGCCGAACAACCACAAGCAAACAATACCTAAACAGGATTTGAACCAGAGACATCAAGGAACCAGAAGAAATCCAGCAACATACTGTGACTTCTATCAACGGCTACCAAGGAACACGACCATGAATCTCAATATATATACAGACAACAGATATAATAACCATAACCAGAGTCTAGCAATATACTCAGGAACCCACGCATGCAAGGGAGAGAAGAATAACAAAACCACTTACCGAAGTCAAGCCACGGAACCAGGCCAAGTAGCCTTCACAACTAAAAACCGTTGCCATCAAACGTGTAAACAGATTGACCAAAGGCGGATTCGAGTTTTCAGATAGCACCAGGAGCCGAACATACCCACAGCACAATGCACACAGTATTCTATCACAGAGACCAACAAACCCTTGGCTGTAGTAGAATACCTCAGAGCAAAATCCAACGGAGAACAATCGAGAAAATACCTTGAAGAGTTAGGGTTAAGGCGCGTAAGGTGGATGGGAACCATTTCGAGGCAGAGTACAGGTATTTACTCCCTCCATTAAATTCTCCAGCTACCAACGTCACAAAATCCCGTGGAAAAAGATTTTTGTTCGCCACGTAAACCTTCCGAATCACATATAAACGTGCAAAGTGCATGCCAAGTGGGCTGGGTCCCATCACACTCCCTCTTTCCCTCTCTACTTTTCTCTCTGTATGTGATTCTTCTTCCCTCCCTCTCTTTCCTTCCAACTCTGTTTCTCTTTTCCTCCCTCTCTCCTCTTGTCTCTCAGGTCCTCTCTCATGATTTCTCTCTCTCCCTTTCTTTCGCTTCCTCTCACTCCCTCTATCTCTACATCTCTATCACTTTTTGTTCTTCCCTCCCATATATATCTAAAGTTAATATATATCATGATATATTATAATATATCTAATTTAATATTATATTAAATTTAATATTGTATTAATGCTAAGTTATTAAATTCTATACTATTAATATTATAATATTATATTTAATATATTAAGATATTAATATTAATATTGGATTTAATGATATTTTCTACATGCATGATAACAAAATTTCCAAAAATTATAATTTTGATGTGGAAATATTTATGTCTTTAGATATTTTAATATATCCATAGCATATGGTTTTTCTTTTAAAAATTAATTTTACAAATATTAATTAAAGGAAATATTAAAAGATCTTGGAGCATGATTTTTTATTCTTCATGTTGAATTAACCTTTTTACTATGTTTTACGAAATGGTATTGACTTTAGTAAAAAGTAAACATGTTTAAAATTTTAACTCATTTGAAATTTTAATGTGGTGAATTTTTTTGTTGAAAGTAAATTTATTATCCATTGAATTAACCTTTTTACTTTGTTTTACTAAATGTTATTAACTTTAGTAAAAGGTAAACATGTTTAAAATTCTACTTGATTTAGAATTTTATTGTGGTAAATTCTTTTTTATTGAGTTTACATGGTTCATGTATGGAACTTTCTTGTAGGTGGAGAGCACTGAGAACATGAATCCAATGATTCAAAGCCAAAAAAAATCCAACGAACAAAAATCTAGGGAATGCAAAGAATAATGATCGAACTTAATAGATTTTTAATTGTTTATGTATACAATTATTTTAATTTTTTTATGAATGGACAGTAAATTTTATTTATACAATTATTTCTATTTTTTATGAGCTTGCATTAGATTTTTATATTTTAAAAACTATTATTTTGATCATGGATGGACACCATTACACATCATACTAGGGTGTAGAATGCGCATCTCTATGCAAAAATTGATTTTTATTTAGTAAGACTTTTTCAAAGTTTTTGAGGTGGGATTTTTGGTCTAATTTCTCTAAAATCCAGTAGGAATTTATTAAAATCACAAGCTTGATGGGTAATCCATGCATAATCGAAGTTCCCTATAAGAAGAATCCATATATACAATCAAAAACGATTTTAAATAAAAAAACCAAGATTTCACCTCAAATTTCCCGCTACATTCAAGTCCAAAAAGACGCACTAAAACTCCGTTAAAAATTATAAAATTTGATGAACAATTTTTAAAACTTTAAAAATATGTAATAAATTTCTATAAATGTTCAAATTTAGATTTCGAAATTTTAAATTTATTATTGGCATTGTCTAATTATTACATGTTTTTGTAGTTTTTTCAAGAATTTCGTGAAAAACATTTGCCAAATTTTGATCATTGTTATTTAAAATCGGTTTTTGACTACAGATATAGATTCAACACCTTGAAAAAACCCTTCAACACTTGAATTGTGGAGAGTTACCCCTTCACTGCTCAAACTTGTGATTCAAACAAATCCTTGTCGATTCCCAATTAAACTAAAAAAACACAAAAAAAAACCTTCCAAAAAATATAGTTGATAGAATATACCTAAATCAATATTACCATAAATATATAATAATTGCCATTATAAATCATACATTTGGATTCATTAAAGAAAACTAGTTATGAAACAATGATGTTTGTGAGGTCTCCCATAAGGGTAGTTCAATTAGCTTGTACCAGCATCTAGATCCATGTTAACCAAATATCTAGCAAGAGCCGAGAGGATCAAATCTCTTGAGGTGAAATCTTCTTTTAGAGTGAAAAATTTAAATAAAATGTTTACAGCTTAAAATTTTTAACTATAAAAAACATATAAAATATGTTTCTTTGAATCGGTTATATAATGTGTACATAGTTCATTTTTAACTTTTAACTACTTTATTTTCTATAAAGCTTATATTGTCTTATATGGACATTGATATATCTTATTTATGGTTGAGAGTGAGTGAAATATTTTTACCACTTCTCCTTAGTATCGAAAATGAAAGTGAGCTTATTAATGGTTTATTATATTTTTAGTTAAACAAACCAAACACATATATTCAATTTTTATTATATCTTAAGTGAAATATTTTTAAGAGTTCTCCGTAATATGGCAACCAAGAGCGAGAGTGAGATTATTGGTGTTTTATAATACTTTTAATTAAGCAAACCAAACACATATATTCATTTATGTTTTTTATTATATTTGACCTTTTTGTAATTCTTTTTTTTAATTTGTGTCAAATCCAAGTTGAATACTGACATACTTACATATCTCTCTGTTGTAGAATGAACCTCCAGGGTAAAAAACACTTAATATACATATTAAAATTATTAAAATTTATATTTTCTACATTTGTTAATATGCTAATGATACTAAATTTCAGAACACATTAATGGCTTTTTTCTATTCTTTTATGAAAGATCAAATTGTAAATTATAAATTTTATAATTTATAATTTGTTACTAGTATAGATGATCTTAATCATGCATCTAGCACGAGTTTAGAGGAATCAAATCTCTTGAGATGGAAACTTCTTTTAGGATGAAAAATTTGAATAAAATGTTTAGACCTCGACATATTTGATCCATGTATATATATAGAGTATAATTTTTTATTTTTTTTCAATTGCATTATATAATGTATATTAATTTTTTTTTAAACTTTTAACTATTTTATTTCTCTATAAAGTTGATATAATACTATGTTGTTTCATATGGACATCTAAATATTTTATTTATGGTGAGAGAGTGAGAGCGAAATATTTTCACTAAGAGAGAGATGATTGATGTTCTGTTACACTTTTAATCAAACAAACCAAACACATATACTCATTTTTGTTATATATATAATATATATATATATAAATATATATATAATATATATATATATATATAAGGCACTTGTCAAATCTAAGTTAAACGCAAATTTACTTACACATCTCTCTCATACTAGGTAGTAGAATGAGCATATATATGTGTGTGTGTGTGCGTGGTTTTTTTATTAATTCCTATCACAACAAGGTTATGGAAATCAATTTATTGTTTAAATATTATTCCTAAATTATTTCTCAAGAGATTATTTTATTATGTAAAAATAATAAAAGGCAATGAACATTTTTTAAAACTTTAAAAATATATGTAATAAAGT
This sequence comes from Pinus taeda, assembly GCA_000404065.3. Lineage (NCBI taxonomy): Eukaryota > Viridiplantae > Streptophyta > Pinopsida > Pinales > Pinaceae > Pinus > Pinus taeda. The sequence continues at coordinate 221,001 of APFE031436137.1, forward strand.
TTTCTAAATCTTCCTAAGAATCAAGTGTAATGTTTTTGGCCAAATCTTTATCTTTGTTATATAAAATCTATTTTTGACTATAGATATGGGTTCAATGGGTTCAATGCCGTGAAGAATGCCTTGAGAACTTGAATTGTGGACAGATCACAACTCAAACTTGTGATTCCAACAAATCCGTGTTAGACTCTCAATTAAACTAAAAAATACATCCAAAAATCTTTCGAAACAAATAGCAGATAAAATATACCCAAATCAATATTACCATAAATATACAATAATTGTCATTATAAATGACACATTTGGATTCATTAAAGAAAACTAGTTATGAAATACTAATGATGTTTGTGAGGTCGTCCATAAGAATTGTTGAGTCATCCTTTACCCAGAAACCACATTGTGTGAATATTTAAAAAAATCTAAAAAAAAATCTTAGTATATATATTAAAATTGTTCAAATTTTAATTTTCTACCTTCCTTAATATACTAGTGATGCTAATGTTCATGACACATTAATGGCTTTCTTCCAATTTTTCTATGAATGATTAAATTATAAATTCCTAAATTATATATAATTATATATTTTTCGTAAGTCTATTTTTTCTATTAAATCAAAATGATAATACATTGTGAGAAGAGCATTTCTCATGGTTGCAAGGCTTCATTCCAACTTAATTGGTTGGCCATTAAGTATATACAGAAATAACAAAATAACATCTCCACAAAATTAGAGGATTTTCTATCTAAAGCCCAACATGTACGAAATTTATAAAAACCAAAAACATATCCCACTTTTTTCATTACAGATTATTTTCATTCAGAGCATGAGAAACATTACCAACATTCCCATATTCCATTCGCCAGTGAAAGGCCTCCAGTGAAAGGCCTCACGGATATGATATTCCATGTGGGTCATCCGCCCTTCGAAACTAGCCATCTGGTCATGCAATCATTGTTGGTTGTGACATAGTGAAACCTGATGATCTAAGATATAGGCTTGATTATGTAGAATGTCAGAGAAGAAGCTAATGATGTCATTGCAATCAACCTTCCTATCCTGAGCGAGTTCGTCAACTAAGGCCTGTACTACTCAAATCTATGCTTCAATTGAGTCAAATGGGAGTGGTAGATCAACATGGCCTAGTGAACCTCCTTGGCTAGGTCTATCTCTCCTTCCTCCTCTAGTTTCTCCCTCGAGTGTCTCTCTCCCATGCCCCTTTGGCCACCCCCATGGAAACAACATCCTCATTGTCTCAACATGAGTTTAACGATGCTGATATGGGCTTTGCTGAGAAAGAAGGAGCACATTGATTGATTCTTGCTAGAGATAGCGCCTGTGCCTATTATGCCTTTTCCCAAAAGACAACCAAAGTAAGTCTTCCTTTGAATTGAAAATTTTTGAGCCTAGAAAATCTAGGAGTAGGACACTAACTAGTAGTCCCCTCTAAGAGATAGGGCTCACCTATCTCCACCCTTCTAGGCAAGTTTAATGACAATAGAAAATCAGTTACTATATTTCTCCATAAACAACAAATCTAGAACAGAAAGAAAATAGACTTCATGAACACCCTTAAACCCCATAAACCAAACCCACTCTATCAACCTATGGGTAATCCTGACCCACACATAGAAGAAATACCAAAGCGGGTCACGGGTTGATGTTACGTATAAAGAATTCTTGGATGGATAATTAAACTATGTAACACCACAAAAGTTGTAGTGAAATAGCTTACCACCCTTTTGTGGCTCGCTGGAGTGGTGTGATTAGTATGCAAAGTGGTGTGATTAGCATGTAGAGTGGTGTGATTAGAATGCGGTTGAGGTTCCTCCATGTAGTCACAAGTATTTACCCATGGATAAACCCACTCTTTTGCCACAGTAAGGGCTCCCCCCATACATTGAAGGAACAAATTATGATACCGAGAGGTCCATGTGCATAGAAGGAGTTGGAATCACTCACAGTAACACTCTAGTTCATTTCACTGCCAAAACCATAGTCCCACTAGACCCATTAAAAATTATATGTACCATATGTTACCTCGAGAATGTTCTCCAGGCCAATTCCTAAAGCCATCCTGCTAGCATGTATCATCATTACCATTGCTATGGGGGGGCAAGTGAGCCAGCCTGCTCCTGTACTCTCCTCGGTTCACACTCCCATCATGAAATAATTTATAGTATGTTAAAATCATTAGTATATATACTTTATATTAAATTTTAAATATAGAATAATATTATTATTTTAAATTTAAATATCATATATATATAATATGTTTGTGTGTGTGTGTGGTGTGTGTGTGTGTATAATGAATTTTTATTAATTTCCATCAAAAGAATATAATGGAAACAAATTTTACTCTTTTATATATTATTATTCTTTTAGTTATACAAGATATAATATTTATCTTTTAAAACAGACACACACACATATATAGAGAGAGAGATATGATTGGTGAATAAATTATAAACTTATTATAGCAATTTGATATATAATGTCATGTGTATTAAAGAGTACGTACCACTTTCTCATTTTAATATTTGTGGAATGATTTCCAACTAATAGTATTAGTTTTGATAATTATGATAAATTATAATTTTATTGTCAATTAATATTATTAGTTATTATTAGTTAATATATATTAATTCATTATTATTGCTTAATGAAACCACATTAAACTTTATAAAAAAACCATTAACATATAATGTTGTCTTTTAGGGAACTCTAAATCCTCTATATCCAATGTCAAAAAACCACTAGTGATAAGAAACACGTGAAGGTGGTAAGGCTCAGACAAAATATTATTGTGGGCCTCATTGATTCTTCTAACTCTTTGTAGGGGATATGGATATGCAATTAATACATAGAAGCTAAGATTCTCTCACTCACATTGATCGAAGGTAGCTCAATGGTCAAATCTTAGAGCATCTTACCCAAGATGGTAGGTGCAGGAGCACTTGAAACTAAAGATGATTTTGAATGCATGTTGGAAACATCATCAATTTTTTCGAGGTGTGTCCTTGTACCCTAACTATAACCCTCTTTTCATACCCTTGCTAGTTTTTTTAGTGGCCTCATCTCCCACCATTGAAAACTTTCAAAAGTTCCAATTACTGTTGAGTGGAAGGACATTAGTTCTTTTACAATTTTATAAGCAAAACCCTCGTTAAAATTTGGGGTTTTCACATGTTAAATATCATTAAATTAATTAACATTTTTTTGAATTTGTTTTATGTGTTGATACATTGGTTTGGATACTTGACATCCCCTTCACTATTTATTCATTTTAGTGAGCAACATGGGGGACCACTTTGTACTTTGATGCTCATTTCCTTCAATGCCTGCCACCTTAGGTTCGAGGAGTGCCAAGAATTGCAATTTCACCTGCTCAACCTTCCCCTCAGAGATCACCTACTAATATATTTTTACTAAGCACAACTATCCTTGGCACTACCTTTTTAAGTACCACTTTACCTCAAATTACAACTCCAACCCAAAAACAAGAAAAAAATGGAAAATCAACACTTATTCTCCCATTTTTCGCTTCATTGAACCTCTCATATATTTCGAAGTTGAAAAGTGATCCCATAGCTCATAATGCAACATGGCTCACTATGCCCACTAAACAACTTTCAGACATCCCTAAGTTTGAAGGCATTTCTAGGGAATACCTTTCCAATCATGTTATAGTATTTCATCTATGGTATTGTTTTAACAATATCACTCATGAATTAATTCAATTAAGGATCTTTTAGTGCATAATCATTGGCCCCTTAGCTAAGTGGTATGTTAGTGAGAGTGGCCAAGTCTCATAAAACATTTGAACCCGTAGTTAAATCATTTCTCACATGTTTCCACCTTCAAGTTTGTCATGATACAAAATTTGAGTTATTATCTAAGTTTCAACAATCATCATCCACGTACATTATGAACCACAACGATGAGTAGTGAAAACAATGTAGTATATTCAATATCCAATCCCCCAAAGAACATCTATTACACTTCTTCATCAAGTCCCTCAACTTTCCAATTATAATAAAGGATATTGCAATCACCATGCCTTTATATGAGGAAGTAGAAATTTCCAAGGCTTAACAACTGATTTAATTTGCGCAAAACTAGGGTATGTTTATGTGGTCATCTTGAATGCCCCTTGAACTCAAATTTTCAATAATGAGAAATCGTGGGCATCAAATGCTATGGAAGACCTCGTAGGGTCCATTAACCTAATATAAACATCAACATGGGGAGAAAATTCCCTACGATGAAAACCCGTATGGTCCACCTCTAGCATTTCCTAATATTGGTGGGACACCACCAACCCCCCTATAATGGAAAGATATTACAATAATCCTCCTACTACAATTACTGCCCTTCCCCTGCGGGGGGGAACTTATTCCACCTTACACAACTCCAATATTGTTTCAATATCTTGACCCTCCTATGAATCCTGCACAACCACCACAATATAACCCTACAAATCCTCAACAAAATGCTAGGGTTCATCAGCCTCCTCAAATTTCAATGTCAACATTGTTTTATGGTAGGATGTGTTACATTTTATAACATATGTAGTTTGCTATTTAAATGGAAGACCCATGAAACGAGTTAGCATCCCACAATTTATAGTCTCATCATCACTGGTTATGCCCAATACATGGGTGCATGTACATCATTAATAATTTCTTCTAACAAGATTCCCTTGAGGGTGAAGTAGTCATCTACTTAAACATCAACAATTATGTTCTCATCATTGTTGGAAACAACCAAGCTCTTGTATACAAATGTAACCATCATTGTAATATTCATGATCATAAGCATGGAACATGCCCACCTCATATGTAAATTATATATATTTCATTTTCAATAATGGATGCCACTGTTACACAACTACCCTTCAAGACCCTTCTTCTAGACTCTCATATGAAGGTATCTCTCCCAAGAATCAACAAGACTCACAATTGGGAAAAACGTGATGTGTTTCAGTGATATATATGCTCCTAACTTCACACATCAGAGGGGAAATATTATCACTTAAAAAATGTGCACTTAAATGTGTGAATTAAGGGATGTAATATGTCAATGATCATCAAAATCGAAGGTTCTCTAAGGTAAAAAAAATCAAGCATCCACAACAAAAGGATTATTTTTCACTAAATGTCCACTTTAGGAAAATTTGAGAGATATATGGGCCAAGTCACCCTAAATTCCACCTAGTAGGTGGAAGTACAAGGTCAAGTCTTTAGTCTCAAACATCTACACCATTAAAGGAGAGTTATGAAGCCTCAAAAGGACTACTATTGTCTCTCACCAAGATGAGAGTCTCACTTAAAGATTAAATCTCATCAATGAGCTAAATTTGGGCAAGCCATGAACCTTAGCATATAAATACTACTCCATCAGGGGCCATTTATAAGAGAGAAATCATTTCAAGGTTATGCTACCTCAATTTCCATCCAATTGAAAATTCTTTATAATATTGGATCTTTCTATTCAAAGAGTGTCCAAAACGTTTCTTTAGTAGAGAATCACACCAACATGAGAGTGAAAGGAGGAACCCTCCTTTAGGAGATATAAGGATCAATTGTTTCTAAGGCTCTCTTTAGTGTCTCAGGGAGAGATTTTATCCTTTCGACATCAACAAAGAAGTTTATTTTTTCCCAACCTCTCGTATTCCTTCTATGTTTTTTGTTTTTGTATTGCAGGGTTAATGTTTCATGTTAGATTTCATTACGTTGATTGTTATTTGTTTTATTATGTACTAATCAAGAACTGCTTGCTCCTTGTAGAAAACAACAAATTTCACAAGATGGGATTTTGGAGCACCTTCACTCCAAAAACAAAAGGAAATGATCTTGACCATAAGATTGTCATTTTCCTCTTGATTTACAAACTTGGGGAAGATCCCAACGAGTTTTAATATATGGATTATTATTGATCTATTTTCCTAGTGAACAATATCCTTTAAGTGTCTACAACATTTCTGGGAGACGTCTTTGAAGGAGGAGACAAGGGACCTATATAATATTTTAATCTCCCATATGGTATTGATCACCTTTTGGTGCTTTACAATCTTGTAGAAGTATTTTTTGTTTTCATTTACAGTAGCCTAAATCCAAAGGTCTCTACTTTTCATACCCCACTCATTTTCTTTATCTAAGGGCATTTTCCTCCTTTTTTCTTCAATGAATTCGATACATTCTTGTTGGTGGGTTGGGCTGACCAATGTTCATATGTGCTCTCATCAAGAAAGACTTTCCGTTTTTCTTTAGTATTTTCCCATGGGGGATTCAAGAGTGGATCAATACCATACCACGTGTGTTCATATTGAGAGATATATATTGAGGAAAAAATGACATAATATAGTAGGGGGTAAGGGGTTTTTATATTCACGAGTATAAAAAATGGACTCAAAGTTAATAAAAAATATAAAGGAGTATAAATAATGTTAATGAGAAAATAGATAACTGCAATAATTAGCGCAAAAATATATTGGGTTTGTATTGGTAGGGGGTTAGGTAATGTGATTTTTAGAGGTATTTTTCAATATATGGTCAAATTAAGGGTATTATTTAGTATGACACGAATTCACGTGATATGTCAGAGGTTCATTGAGTGAAAACCCCATGTATCTGCCAACGTCTGTGTGTCACAATCCCTTTCTTATTTATCCCAATTTAAGATTACGAATTTGGATGATTTTAAATTCGTTTAGAAATGGAATGATAGGGATTCATGGGAACCAAAGGATAAGGGGAATTGGGCCTATTTTATAGCCATGCCAAGGGAGGGATCTTCAAAATAATGTGAGTTTAGCTTGAAGAGGTTGGGTGGATTTGGGGGAGAGGGATTGAGTTTGAGAATAAGCTGATAATTTGAATGTCTACTTATTGACATTTCTAGAGATTATGATCTATCAAATATTCCAAAATTAGGACCTGATATATGCATTTTGAGACTTTATCTATCCTAGCTTGATTGTTTACTAGGTAGGCTAAATTTTTGAGAGGATGAGATGTCAAAGTCAAGAGTTGTCCAGATGTTTTATGTTAAAGTATGAGAGGGTTTTGGAATGGCCAAGGGACACTAGATCTAGATTCCCAAAGGGTAAAATTTACATCATCTCCCACTTCATATTGTGTGGAGTAACTTGAAGAAGTTTTCCTGATAAGATATTTTATTAGAGTAAGTACCACATATGTCTTAGAAAATGAAGACCACGTCAAGGTCCAATGAGTAAAGGTCTAGAGATAACCTTGAGCATATCAATCAAGTGAACTTATGTTGAATGTAGAGAGTGTTCTAGCTAGAAATGATCCCTCCTAAATGCTTAAAAGTATTTAACAAGAAAAAATTTCAGTGGGGAGAATTTTTCTTAATAGAAATTTCTCTTTCATTCCCTTTATCATTGTTTCTTGAAGAAAAGTAACTTGAGAATGATGCAACTCAATCAATCCTTTTATTACCAATTTTTTGGTGTGGTTGGCTAATCCCTTGTAGTTTGGGGAAAGAAAAATCCTTTAGAAACAATCATTGATTCTATTGCTCGAAGGGCCTTGAGGACATATTGTTTTTCCTTTGAGAAAAAATTTAAGTTTATCTATAGTTGATCCAAAGAGAGGAAGGATTTTCTTCCCCTGCTATGAAACTTTTGATCCCTTACCTCCTCGAATCCAATCATAGAGCTCGAATCCAAACGGAAACGTATGGGAGGCTCCATTTCAAGATGATGCAGCGTTTTCGACTACGAGTAAAGGTTTTAATGAAGGGTATAACTTTGAATGGTAGTCGAGGTGACAAAACTCGAGAGGGGGGAGACATTTGAAAGAGGTAAAGTAGTGGGAAGATTGGGTATGGGAGGAAAAATAGAGAAGAGCGATAAGGATATGGGAAGGGAGAGATTAGCTAGGAAGGATAATAAGTCCTTAGGGTATATGATGGTAGGAGAAAAATTGGATGGAATTGGAGCAGTAGTCTCAGAGGGAGATGCTCAAAATTTTTAAGGAAAGGAAAGAAGTGTGCGGGGGGCGGGAGAGGGGGGGGGGCTATTTCACATACATAGGGGTGGATCCTCCCCCCCAAAGAAATCTTCAGTGGTGTAGGTGTCTCCTTTGGGGTATTTACAGGAATAGGTTGGAAACCCTTTGAATTAATTATTTCATTATTGTCCACAGAAGTAGAGATGTGCTCTGCTGCAATGGAGGATGACAGTGAGTTGGCTAGAGGTGGAGCATTTTCTGATAGATGGAAAGGAGAAATCAAGTAGTGTTCATCCTTTTGAATTCACTTCTTTGATCTTCCTACTTGGTATTCCTTGCTCAAGTTTCCATGGGCATGAAAAAATATTACACTTGAAATACAATCCCTTATAGCGTAATATTTGGTGACACACCAATGCCTTGAGTTGATGGAAATCAAGTTTGGTAGGCCTAGGGTTAGATTTAGCCCCACCATCATTTAGTATGTGCCCATGTAACCATTTTTTTGATATGAGAGTTTAGCTTCATAAACGAAGCTTGGGGTATGTTGGTGCTCAAATTTTCCTTGTCCCAGTAAATGATGACATCCAAAGACCACATCAATGAGGCTCCTAGATCCTCCTGTTATAGGTGACAAGGGCTGGCTTGCATTTCGCCATAGTGGGTAATCCCTCGTGAAAATCAAAATTGAATAATCATTGTAGAATAATGTAAATTAAATATATTTTCTAATTAACAAATAAATAGGCAAGATTATTGAATAAAGAGTATTTTAAATAAATAATGTTTTTTAGGAAATAGAGGTGGTGGGAATATAACATGTCAAAACCTATTAAAATAAAATATCATTATGACTAAATAACGTTTAAATTAATATATCATATTTCTCACAAAATAAAGGTTAGTAAAAATTAAAAATTAAATTAAAATGAAAAGAGAAAAGTTAGCAAAAACTAGTTTAAATGTATTTAATAGCAATGTTGTAGTTGAAACAATATGTTAGCAAGTGTTATTATTATTCATTCTATAACATAGCAATTAAATTATTTGATTCAATTTTTCTAAGTAGTAAATATTGGAGGAAAAAATAAACCAATTTTAATCTGAGGAAGATTAATCAATCTGTTAATGTCAAAGCATTGCTAATCACTACATATTACCAGTAAAATAAAGAATTGAAAAAAGAAAAAAAAATTAACAAAAAAAAATAGGACTCATTTTATAGTATTTAAATTTATGTGCAAATAAAACCCTAAATGACATGTATTATTAGAGTTTTCTTTTGCAACAGATAAATTCAAATATAATTTAAAAAACTTTAAATAATAAATATTTAAGTATTTTAATTGTTATTGCAATCAATATTATTGAATAATCATGTTATATCAATAACCTGCACACTAAACTAGTAAATAAAACCTCACATAAAAATAGCACAAAGAAAGGAAATAAAGAAATAGATATTATTAAATAATAATCCTCACTACCACCATGAACAACACCATTGTAGCAGGTACTTGATGATCTTAAAAATAATAACTCATTACCTTCAATGCACGACCATCCTTCAATATGCCCTAAAAGGGCCGTACGAAAAAAGGCCCTAGAACAATCTTCTACCTCTTATTTTAAATGTCTCGAAGCTGGTTTTATTTTTAGTTCTTGTAACTTTCAAACATAATTACAGTGATAATTATTCTCATTAAATATAATACATATTCACATTTAAATAAATCCCTGCTCAAATTCTCTATGTGAAAAATCATTTCAATAATATCCCTACATTAAAAGAAAAGATAATAATTAATTCTCTAATATAAAACATTGAAATAAATTAAATTAAAATATAACTCACCCTTCATAATGTTCTCATCGTTATTTGACGTACATTATTAATGAAATTTAGTTTTTACATTAGGTGAGACCTAGTGAAACTTTCTCACTATATAAAAAAATAAGTCATAAAATATGTATTAACATGCAATTATTTTCCAAAAAACGCAAGATAAAGTAAAAAATATTAAATTTAATAAATTAAATGTGATTTTCCCTTTTAAATGCTTTCTTTTCTACAAAATCTGCTATAAAATCTAAATGCTCCTCCGATAATCCTACACAATCTTCAATTCACCCATTAAAAAACAAAATTATGAATTCAAAATAAAGCAAATCTGAAAAATATATATACATTTCAATTTCAAATTTAAAATAAAATTGTATTTATAAATCTCATATTTTATTTTAAGATACATATCAAATCATTTTTTAAACGGGTACATATAAATTTCAATAATGTATAAATAATGTATATATATATAGATATATATAAACTTAAAATTTCAATTACAAATAATACATACAATGTTATAATTTCAAACAAATATGATATATTGTATAGGTATATTATACTTTAGGTATATTATACATATAGTATGGAATATATATATACTAGTAAAACATTTAAACTCAAGCTAAATCAATGAAGTAGAGAAAAGTTGACCTGACAAATTCAACGGTCGATAGCATTTGTGAAGAACGGTTTAGATTAGCATCGGGTTAGGATTTGATTGAAAGTTATTTTTTTGGATGGGCCGATGGGTCGGTATATGTCGTATGTCATTTGGTTATAGTATGGTGCACCTCGTGGCACGAAACCGAGTTCATACATAGTGAGCCTCTTCAGAATGAGGAGCCTCTTTTAGTGTTACGTTGGCAAGCCTCTTTAATCGTTTGAGGAGTAAGGAGGTAGGTAGGGTAAGTTATAGCTTAATAGTTTTTTATTTTAGTTTTTATTTACTTAATTTATACTAATACTATTATTAGATTTGTAGGTATGGTATTACGCCTTTAGTCTTAGGTTCACTGTGTATTAAATTTTTTTATCAAAAAATAGTTTAACATTAAGAGTTTAGCGTTTGTTTTTTTTATTATTATTTAAATTCATTTATTTGTAAGGTGATTGGTTGTTGTTTTATTATGGGTTGTTTAGTAACTTTTATTTCTAATAGTTACTAATTTTTTGCTTTTAGTTTTATTTCATTTTTATTTTTTATTTCTTTTTCCTTTTTCTATTATTTCCATTTTCATGAATTGTAGTTTTTTTGTCCATATTTTCAATTTATGATGACTTATTATTATATAAAAAACATATTTAACACACACACACACATAAGATAAACACACACACACATATAAACCAATGTCGCAGTTATCGTTATGAAGATATTATTGGCGATGGGAAAAAATCGTAAAATACAAAAATATTCTTTTTTTCAATTTTTTTAATATCTAAAGCATCTACAACATAAAATAAATACATTGACACATAAATATGATAAAATAACTTATATATAAGATGTGTAATACCATTTCTAGTGCTACATCACACATAACAATGAATCATGTCCTGAATAGTAAGTCCTGACTCCTAAGTCCCAACTCAGTCTCAAAATATTAACAAAAAATATAATAATGTATCTCATATCAAGAGTCATAATGTCATATGCAATGAAATGAACCAAATAACTAAAGTCTAATACTATTGATTTCCTCTACCCCTCTAGATGTAGATGCCGGTGGAGTTGGCAGTGGACTCTGTTGTGCTCTAGAAGTTGAAGAATTATGAGCTACATGAGGTATATCACGTCATCTACTAGTGAAAGGGGTAGGCTGGGTAGGTTGTGTTACCTCCTCCTCCTGCTGCTCCTCATAAAAAAATCGGAGAAAAAAAAAATTCCAAGAATTTTTCCCAAAAATCGCGATTTTTTCAAGTTATAACATTTTTTTGTGAAAAAAAATTAGCGTAAAAATCGGATGATAATATTGCCAAACTCAAAAAATCGCGATTTTCCGATATTATGGCGATAATATTGTGATTTTTGCAACACTGATATAAACATATATATTAAAGTGTATATATGTTAATATAAACAATATTAGTTAATTACATTTCGTAATTTATGGTGATACATTTAATAATACAATATTTTATTAGTTGTGATAAAAATTGTCTTTATTATTTTTGAGTTTAATTAAGCTATATTTACACTAAGTGGCACAGGTACTAGCTACTATGTAGCTCTTCTTTAATTTTGTTATTTTATTAATTTTAATTCAAAAATAATTAAATTTATATTTGTTTTTGATTTTATTAATAATTTTATTTAATTCATGATTAAATTTTTTAATTAATTCATTTAATTAAATTACATCTACATTCATATTTATAATTTAAATTTTAATTAACAAATTTTATATTTGGATTATTTTAAACTATTGTTTTTTAAATTATTTATATAATTATTATTATTACAGTAATAGATTATAATTTATAGAGGAAGTATTCTTATGCAAGACAGAAAATTTTAATTAAGGGTAGAATTTCAAATTTTCATTTAATGCAATAATTTCTATAAGTTATAATGATTACTATAACAACCAACTTAATGCAGGGCAAATAAGAGAATTCAAGGAAGCAATTTTCGATCATGAGAATATGAGAGGAGGCATAAGGAGAAACTGATAGAAGGAGGCAAGATCTAAGTGGGGTCAAATTAGCTACAACATTTGGCTCCAACTGGGGATGATGCTCCCTTGTGGAGGATCAAGAACGTAGACCAAAAGCCTTCGTATTCGGCATGGAGTCAAAAAGGAAATTGAAGAGACAAAAAGTAATTAAAGGAAAATATTTTGAATCTTAAAAGCTTAGTCAATCGATAGCAAGAACAAAACAAGGTTAAATTTGAGGTCCCAATATGTATAGATTAACAAGTTCAATGATTATTTACATACATAAAAGACATTTGTTTGTATATTAAGTATATCAAGGTAGCTATGATAATGTTTAAGGCACATTATCTCAAAAATTGTAAATGTATCACTTCGTAAGAACATCCAACACCATAATAAGTCATACCTACTTACAGTTAATGATTAATAAATTACATAAACTATGGAGCTAATTAAGGAACATGAGCGTGACTTCCATTTTTGAGATTATTGAAACTAAGGAAGCTAGCCGTCCGGAATTTCGGTTCCCTTTTTTCTCCATAACATGAATTTCCATAATCATATGTCGCTTCACTTCCATGGAGCATCCATAGCCTCGACAGAGTCATCCACTATCCTAAGATGAGGAACTTTTTGGGTTCTTATTTTCTCTTTGTGTTAGAGGCCCTTCTTTCACTTTATTTAGCATATAAAGCATTCACAAGATGGGAGGATTACACACTGGACTTAGTCTAATACCACTCACCTTTCTCCACTATGAGAGAGCACTCATAGCCCCGGTGGAGATGTCAACATGACCCATCAAAAGTTACCTCAACAAGAGTAGGATGATTACACACTAGATTTAAGTTAATGCCACTGACCTTGCTCCACTGCCAGTGAGTGTCTATAACCCTGACGGAGATTCCAACATGCCCCACCCAAGAAAACATTGTTTCCTATCCATAAGGTAGTAAGGTGATAAGGGAAGGTCTCATGCATGGTTATAATGTAAATAGTCCTACCAAAGCTTCAATTAAATTTTGTAAGGAAGTGTGAATAAGTTTGATAAGAGGTGCTCTACAACACGTACCAGCATATGAGGTGTCCAAATTGTAGGAAGAATATGAATGGTCTGCAATGAAGTGAAAATGTGGTGAGAAAATTGAGAATGGTATGCTATGTAGTGAAAGCTGCATGTGTTGATTAAATCAAGAGTGTTATGGTCTATAGTGAAGTGCAATATTTACTATGCAGGACATGAAAGGAGTGTTGATAGCTAGCAATGTAAGGTGAGTACATGACAATAGAGAGACTTGTTGATACACTACTATAGAGTTGTAAAATGGTAATAAAATTGCAAAACTACAAGAGCTTGGAGAAGATTATTGAGATCTAATGAAGAAAATATGAGTAAAAGAAGATTATATTATGAATCATAGAGTAGAGGGAATTGGTTTCTCCTGCAAGTTGGTGCTTTTAAAGCAACAAAGAGTATTGATGTCTCTTATAGGTAGGAGCCTGTAAAGCAACAAAAGGGGTTGTTGTCTCCTGTAGGTTGGTACCTACAAAGTAGTAGAGGGTATTGGGGTCTCCTATAGATTGGTGCCTACATGATATTTTATATAAAGAACTTTTGCAGTTTCCCCCATAAGGGTTTCCAAATATATATTGTATTACTTATTCAATTTATGAGATTGATGTTTTATGCTATTTGAATGTAAAAAGTTTCATTAAATTTATTTACCCGCTCTACCCCTCTTCCGGCGCCCTCCCCTCTCAATATAGTTGTGAAATTCAATAATAATAATAATTCCTTAACAAACTAAAAAACATAAATATAATGAATTACATACTCATTTCTAGATGTTAAGATTCTACATAAGTTAACAATTTTCAAATTAAAAAAAAAAACATAACCTTCACTTGTATTACTATATACTAAGGAAAATAGCAATAATATATCATTTGATAAATCAAACATGTTATGTCTCTACATGTATTCCTTATCCGTGCTCAAATGACTATGCATTAAAAGCAAGCCAGCAATCCAAAAGACAAATCAAATAGCAAATCATTGTAAAACCTTATTTGATATGATATAAATGAAGTTAAATTCAAAATATATGTTACATTTTCTTTATTTCATTGGTTAAATGGTCCCTCATGTGCCAAGGGAATTAAATGTGGAGTTCATTAAAGAGTTTGGTGAATGTTTATTTGTCCATCAATTTTTTCAAGTGACTATGGAGTTTATTAAATTCATTGTGTTTCATTCTGGAGCACCGGATCATGGTGAACGTCACGTGAACTGTGGGGATCGATTGGCAGACGTGGTCTGCTTGTGGTGGATCTATGTAAGGGTAGAAGTGCTAGTTCAAAGGTGGAGTTGGCTGCTAGGATTTGCGAAGAAAAATCATGGATGAGCCCAGATCAACGTGAATCTATGCAGTGGAAGTGTGGATCTGCGAAGCAAAATCATGGATGAGCCCAGATCAACGTGGATCTGCGGAGTGGAAGCATGGATCTTACATCTGAAGCATGGAGGCTCTATCCATGGCCATGGATTTACATGCCACAACACAAACAACCTTTTTTGTAAAATCACCTCAGTGGATTTTCAATTGTGATGGCAACCAATACCAGAAATTCCATGTCCATAATTATTCTTGAAACACTTAATTTAAACTCTGCTTGAAACATGTCTCGTCCCAAAAGCAAAAGCTCACCAGGAGGAGGAGGATGGGGGTGACGACAGAAGCCAATGGTCGTAGTTATTTCCAGGAAATGGTGTTCAAGGTAGAGGAAGAGGCACGAGAAAAAATAGGTGAGGCTTCCAAATCAATCTCGAATGTTGCCAACTCAATGGTGAATGCTGCTAAGGAGCGAATTGACGGATTTTAGAATGGTAGAGATGACGATGATCTTAACGCAAGTTTCATAAAGACATTGAAGTTGCCAATGCATGGTTAGGGAGTTGGTTTTACTAGACAAGAAAGACGACCGAGAGGTGGAATCACCAATTTAGGGTTTCAAAGAAGGTTGATGAAGTGGCAGAGTCACTTAGGGAGCGGCTTAAGAAAATCAATCACAAGTTTGATATCACTCAGAAGAATTGCTCGCAGTCTATGGATTTTCACATGAATTTGCCTCGGTATAGGAGGGAACTGAACCAATTTTTAAACACACCTTCATGTCTTTTGCACAAGCTGTCGGTTTAACCATCCTACAAACAGGGAGCAGGCTACAACAACTGTAAGAAATAAATGCGAGTATGCTGAAAGATTAGGTAAACCTCAAAAAATTGGAGTTTGGGATGGTAAATACGTTGAGCCTGATTAACTCAATGTAGAAATGTCAAATTATTAAAATGATTTTGATTGCATGCTTAGAAAATTCAAAGGAAAATGAAATGTGGTTTTTATAGATGTTTTGGAATTAGAAGCATTGAGCCTAGCTAACTCAACAGAGTGGTTTTGTTAGAATTATCTACTTTAACAAATTGTGCAGGTTAATCCAAGGCAATAATTAAAACAGAAAAAGAAAGAGGATGCAAAAATACTATATGGTGGATAATAAGGTTGCAGTGCAACAAATATTGATTTTGTGCAACATGGAAATTAAATGATGATGGACAATCTAGTTTATTTGAGTTTGTGGAATAAACTCATGATCATGGTGTATTATGAGTCACATATTGTAATTAGAACAAATATACATGTCATATATTGTTTTGTAATGGTCAATTGTGGTCCTTGAAATGTTTTATGTACTTGTTGTAAGACCCAGAGAGGAATGCATACCCTTTGTTATGTGCTCCTCAATTAGAGAGTTTTAACACTCTAGAAGAGTGTGTCAGGGGGAATGGATACACTTGGGTGGGTCATATTGGTTTTAGACTACATGAGGTGAAATTTTATATTGAGGGGGTTCATTGAGGGGTTGGATGAACCATGTATGTAAATGACTTCCTAGTAGACCGATGATTGCAACAGTTGGGAACCCATGCATTCTAGTAGATAGTTGTTCCTTTATATGGACATCGACAATTGTATGAACGAGGTACAAGGTGTAATTACAAAACTGGACCAGATATAGATCTTACAAATTTATATCAAGACAAGTAGTAATTATGGATGAGTGTTGGAAAATGTAATTCCTACTTGTCTCAGATATGACTTTCTATGTAAAGGAGTCTGTTCCTATTCTATAGGAGCGGTTATATCTATATGTCCCTAGTTTGGTGTCTTGTTGAGATATTCTCTCAACCAACTGATTGTGTGTCCAAGATAGTTTCCCTATCTTGAGACACCACTTCTTGTATATATGTAATATCAATATTGATCAATGAGAATAAGTTTTCACTATCAAATTTTATCTTAAATACGAATTTGCATTATACATAGTCAATTTCCGAACATGTGTATGTAAAAATTGTTTATATCAAGTTTAATTATTTTACGTTTTTAAAAATATTATTTTTTATTAAAAAATAGTATTTAAATATATAAACAAATTCAAAATCTTGAAATTTCAAAATATTTAGTATATGCATATATATTTAGCAACCCGCATTTAATATTTTAATCAAATTTGAAATAAAACTTAAGAACAATACTCATTAATATAATTTCGTCAATTTCCAACCTTACATTTTCCAATGAGGTAATTGTTATGATTTTTAAAGGATATTTTAGCTAGCCAATTATCATAGGTGTCTTTAACTAACTCTGGGCCTCTTCCATTGTTATAACGGGAAGACTTCTTTATTTACACTCTTTCATTCCACTGTTATAATGGGAAGACTTCTTTATGTACGTTTTTTCATGGTATGAAAGCCATGGTTTCTTGCCATATTGATTTGTTTATTTTTTTATATTTCATGGGCTCTTCAATTGGTTGGAAAGGTAGTGGCTAGCTATGTAAATCAATCCCTTGCTGTCGTAATTGTATATCCAAGTCTCCATAGAAACCCTTCTCCCATTTTCTCCAACGGTGAACACATAACTCTTTGTAGAGGTGTTTCTGCCTATGAAAAGGAGAACTGGCATCCATTTATTCCCTTGCCTTGCAATTGCTCCAATAAGTCATAGATTTAAAGGCATTAGTGGTTGCTGATTTGGAGAATCGATCATTGATATGAAAAGAACAGGGATGGATCTAGGCCGATTCTAGTTGATAGAACTGAACCACATGTTGGTCCCAATGAGTGGATATCGTTCCAACAAAGGATGGACTTCTTTTGAGGATTGCTAAGAGCTCCAACTAGCACAACCAAATTCGTTGACACCCGCTACCATCAAATGGTGAAGAGGAGATACGAATGATGTTTATGAGGTACTTCTTTCCAAGGGTATCTCTACACTCATTCCATGAGATCCACGCCTTTCATTTTATGAGCTCCACACCTTGGCAGTGAAAAGCATTGGATACAATATAGTTCCTTGTACTAGAATTTGTTAAAATATATAAGGGAAGTGTCGGCCAATGCCTATGACTGATGGCATTGTCTAATTCCATTGAACATTTTTTCCGACAAAGAGGTCTATGGTATTGTTCACTTTTTAATTCTTACGCATGTGTAGCTATTATTGGATTCCAAATCAGTAAGTGTGCATCCTCAAATATATGGAGAGTTTCTTTGGCTGCTACTCGAGTTCCAGTTATTAAGCAGCCATGTTGCAAGATGTGTAGGAGTTGTTGATGGCCAGGTATTCAAAATTGAATTTGTTAAGCTCTTATGAAATGTCACAGGATCAAAACCATGCCCTGAATCTGTTGTAATTACTGTGTCTTGTCTAAGGATGATTTTTGGAAAGTTGAGTAGTATGGATTAGTAGTAGCACTTGGACCAAAGGCCCATTGTTTCGAGGATTCTAAAGAAGCCACACTTATTGGCCTAATGGATGACCCCTTGCAAGGCTGAGCACCTAGTCTCACCAACTAAAGATGACGATGCATGGGAATGATATTTCTAACCTAAGTATTGTTGACCTGCAAGTTTATAGTTGAAATAAGGAATGAGTTTGCTAGTCGTGTCCTTTTAAGGGTGCTTAAATGAGAACCATTTCTCTTGTGAGCTATTTTCATCAAAATAAATATTCTACTGTCATTTATCATCCTCAGAAAATGTGGTCACTTGCAAGGTCCTACTCTCTTTATATATGACCTATGGTTGACCATTTGGCTGATTAGTGTCTACATAAGCAACATAAAAATATTTCTCTTAGTCCTCGCTTCTATCAAAATAGACTAGAAAATTTTATTTGATCTACCTGTTAAACTGCTAAGGGGATTGACATTTATCAAATGTCCATATTATATTATTCATTGATGGTCTTCTTGTCCACTCTAGGAATAAATGAAAATTTAAGTTAGTCCTTTGCATTTATGGTGCAATGTCGTGATACTTACATGTAAAGTGCAATATTTCCATTAGTGTGTTCGATACCTAGAAAACATGAGAATTAGATCCAGTTCTTTTATGTAGTTTCCATTTACCATTTTGGTATGTTTAGACTAGGGGAATCTCCTTTATATCACAATATATCCATCTATACAGAGATATTTTAGGCCATTATTAATCCACTTGCGATGATGAGAGGGTCATTCAATTCCCTTCTCAAGTTTAACTAAAACATATTCGACTTGTTGTAAGTTGATTGTTGGTTTCTTCTCTTTTAGTTCACTTGCCAGCTTGTTTTTTTCTGAACATTTTATCATAATGGGTTACAGATTGGATGAACTACTTGAGAAGAAGGAAACTAATCATCTCTCTAACAAGTTTCTTCACTTGTAGTTAGTGATTGCTCCCCTGCAAATAGGGAAAGAAGAACTTGAGAATTAGTTTTAGACAACTATGGACAAAATTAGTAAAGTTGATAGTTTGGGGACACAAATGGAATTATTTTTCCATAATTTGACAGATGAATTTTAGACTAAGGTTAATTTTTTTGATCACTTGGAGGAGGAATTTAAGGATCTCTTTAATTTAGAAAATGTTGGCTTGAAGAAGGACATTTATATGCTAGAGGACAAAAATGCACAACACTCTAGAGAGGTTGCTTATTTAAAAGCCTTAGTGAAAATCTTTCATGAAAAAATTTCCCCTCTTTAAGTAGACAACAATAGATTATGTGATCAATATCAAGCCTTGTATGAAGATTTTGATGCTTTATTACTACAATTGGCTAAGAAGAATGGGATTATTTAAGCATTGCAAATGTGAAAACATGACCCTAAGCTCGAAGTCAATCAACAACAAAATGTTGAAGGGAAGACAACAATTGTTGAGCTAGATAGATTACTTTCCTCCATCCTTCATGATCTTTATAGTAGGCTTAATGTTGATATTGGTGCTTCCATTACACTTGGATTTGAAAAAAACACAATTAGTATTGGATCTTGACTACTGAGAAAAATGTGTTATATTAGAGGAGGACTTAAGGAAAATGGGCAGGGAATTTGCGTTCTTATTGCACTTGAAGTGCAAACATCTAGAGCATGGCTTGGATATCTTACTATTTATACCTCACTACCTAACCATGGTCATGTTGAATTTGGGAAAGTGTCATTTGTTACAGGTGGAGTGGAGTTTAGACTAAGTTGGTAGAATAGTAGCCCCCTACTAATAATATTGTAACATATGATGAAATTATTGATCATAATGTTATCAATGTTCAAAGTTGTCGTCCTATTAGTGCGGGCCTAATAGAACAACAATCAGAGCATACAAATTAAAGAACTTTATGTAGGAATAAGGTTTCTTAGAAACCTTGTAACTATGCATTCATAGAATTGTAGAAACAATGTGAAATGCTAAACTATGGACTAGTAATGACAATCATGATCAACTGTGGTTGGATCGATAGATGGTTATGGAATCATTAGAACATGTATTTGTGGACTCCATATTGTTATGTATCATTGACCATAGTTACCGATCAAATGAGAAAATTACCTAGTACCCATTTTTTTGAGGTAGCAAAAAACCTCTTGATTTTGAAAAGTGGTGATTCAAAATACACCTTTTTCTTTGGAGCATATTTTTGGCACTTTAAATTTTTTATGTATCAAATATGAACATTTTCTTTTTAAATGTTAGTGGTCTTCAATCTCTGATTTGACACTAGTGTTTGAGCAATGACCTTTTTGTTTAAGGGCTTTTTTTACATTTTAATTCTTCCTAATGTATTAAGTGTTGGATATTTTTTTAAAATGTTGTGAATTTCATGTTGGTTATAAAAAACAAAATAACATAATGAATAAAATCATAAATCAATCACATAATACCTATATATAATACTACTCTGACACGTTATAGCTACTATATTTATATATATAGATTAACTTGTAAAACATAAAAGAAAACATTTTAACACCAAAAAATAATATCAAAAAATAATAACACAATGAAGGAAATTAATTTAAAAAAACACATAATTAAAGAACAAAATACCGAATTAACCAGAGAAAATAACACATCAAAATCATTTTTTTTTAATTCAGAAAATAATACATAAATAAACAACCATAATAAAATATATATTTCTTTTTATTAAAATAAAATTTAAATTAAACAAATAATATAATTAAAACTAAATAGTTAGAAGAAATTAAAATAATTAAATAAAATTTAAAATGAATAACATTTAATTTAAAAAAAAAGGCTAAAAGAAAAATGAATTTCGCTTGCCCCGTGGCCACCAGGGCTTGGGGGCGAACTGCCAAAATCGACCTCCCCGCCCATGTGGTCACGGGCCTAGCCCCTCGGTGAGTAGGGATCTGACAAGCTCCCCACCCGCCCAAGGCACAGGCTTCGCAGTCTCCTGGGAATGGCCTTTGGGTGGGTCGGGACGTCAACACAACTCCCCACCCACCCAAGGGCCAGGGACTAGGCCCCATGACTTCCATGGCAGGGTTACCTGATTCTAGGCGAGGAGGTTGATTCCAAGAATGGGTCTTCCGCTGAGGAGGCCGCAGGGCCTAGCCTAGGGGTGGGTGGGGAGCTGCTTGCATTTCCTCACCTGCCTAGGCGCCAGGCCCCATGACATATTTGGAATGGACCTCCCCACCTAGGTGGCCACTAGGCTCGACCACTAGGTGAGCAGGGACCTGAGTGTAGCTACCCCAGCCCAGGGGCTAGGCCTCGTGACCACCTATGCGGGTAGGCCGATTCTGGGAATTAGCCTCCCCGCCCAAGTGGCCGCAGGGCTTGGCCCGATGCGGGCAATCTCCTTGAGTGCCCACGGGCTAGGCCCCATGTCCTCCTGGGTAGGCGAGCTCCCTGCCTGTTTAGAGGTAAGGCTCTACAACCTCCTGGGCGGGGAGGTTGAGTCCAGGTGGGGAGGCTGATTCCAGGAATTAGCCTCTCCACCGAGGAGGTCAGCTTACCCGCCTAAGGGCCATGCCCTGCGACCAATTGGGCGGGGAGGCCGATTCTATGTGGGGAGGCTGATTCCCTGAATCGGCCTCCCCGCCCTAGAGGTCACATGGCCTGACACCTAGGCTAGGAGGCTGCTTTCGGGGATCAGCCTCCCTGTCCAGGTAGTTGCGGGGTGGGGAGCCTGATTTCAGGAATCGAACTCCCTGCCGAGGTAGCTTCGGGGTGAGCATTATTATTTT
>APFE031436145.1:0-14430 GCA_000404065.3 Pinus taeda
TATGTAAGCATATTTCAGTATTTTCCATTAATGAAATGAAGTATTATTTCCGCTGCATATTTGTGTATATGGTTATCTCTGTAATTTGTTGCGTTCCTGTTTAAATCCGGATCAGTTACTGAAGGGTCTGAACCGTTGGCTTTCCTTTTCATGGGAGTGGCTAAGATCCCAGATTAATGAAAAAGCATGTTAGCTCAGGGGTTGGGCACCTGGAGTGGTTGGTTAGCTCCTGGGGGTCCTGTAGCACCTGAGGGAGATCAATAAGGTTCCAATTCATCAATTCCACTTCCCTAAATATACTTAGGGAGTACCATACTTCGTCATTGTATTACCATTATCATTTAAGAATGGATTGAGTATGATGAGCCTCACTCACTAGAAGAAGTCATTTGGAAATTGAAACATTGCTATGAGCAATTGAAGTGTAAGACATAATTTCAACAAGGATGGAAAGGGAAAGACAAGACTAAAGGTAAATATCCATTGAAGCGAACAAGACCTCAAGATGCAGGTGAGAAAGAGAATGTTATTCCTTACAAGAAGTTCAATGTAGTTGAAAAGGGACATGGGTCATAGCCTAGAGGGAAGCAAAATAAAGATGAGGGTAAGGGACAGTTGCAATGTTGGATATGTGGAAAGGATCATATCAAGAGTGATTTCCCTTCATATCAAGGTTATAGGCCTCAAATATACAATGCACATGAAGCACAAACGATTGGGGATGTTGTAAATATCACTCCTTGGAGCTATGCAACATTGGATAACATGCAGGCGGATCACCAAGCATCTATTATCGAGATGGACGGTAAGATTTCTAATCAAGTTGTTTCTATTTTGATTGACCCTGGATATAATTATATTTATGTTAACCCTAACTTGGTGGATAAGTGTGGTTTTAGAAAGAAGCGCATGCAGAGTCTTGGTTAGTGTAGTTGACTACAGGTACTAAGAAAAGAGTTCATCACTGGGTAAGAGCTTTTGCATTTGAGTTGAATGGTATGCTTACATTAGCACATCTGAATGTACTTCCATTTGGATAATAAAATATGATTCTAGGTATGGAATGGTTGTACCTTCATAGGACCAAAGAAATTATTATGAAAAGGCTATTGAGTGTCTAGATGAAAATGGAGAACTGTTGAAAAATGCAGCACAAAATTCTCAATTTGATTTTGCTTTGATTAAATTCAGAAAAAACGAATTTCCACATCAGCAAACAACTCGGATGATGATAACTTGCGTGGCATGGCTTGTGTCACCCATTTTACTAATTAAATTCGAGTTGGAGGAGTTAGATTTTAGTTATGCATGTGTGATTGCTAATTTGTAGCAATTAAGGTCAATTATTTCATGGGTTTTTTTTTTTTTTAAACTAGTTCCAACTTTTGGAGGAACTAGTGGAAGGTCAGTTAAACAATGGGACTTCAATCAAACTCAGTGATCATCGAGTTAACTGATCAATCAACCCAAAATAGCTAGTGCATGTAGAGAATTGGAGTTACCCAGTTAATGTGGAGATTACAAGGCAGTGTAATATCAGTTGTAGACTAGTCTTGAGTGTACAGGTGTTGCATGAATTCATATGATCGGCCTAAGGAATTTCTCAATTCAATTAGAGGAACTTCATAAATAATATGGGGCCTAATTCCTCAAGGAAGAGTGGAAGGAAATAGGAGCTCAATCCAAGGAAAATTTTGACTAAGTCTAGGTTAGAGGCCTTCAGTGAGCAGAGTGATAAGTTGTACACTCGTAGTGTGAGCTTAGTTGAGCAAAGAAATTGTAATACATCTCTATTCATTTGACTATTGCAAGTAGGCATTATGGGTTTTAGCAGATTTCTTTCCCCAAGAAAAATACTTGTTGCATGTGTGTTCTTTCTTCTTGCATGTCTAATATTTTTGTTCTAAATTTTGAATTAATGTCCACATAGCAGTAGTGTAGGTTTTTGTCATGATTTTCATTAAAACTTCATGAGAAGTTGCAAATCTATCACCATAATTTCTACATGGTATCGGAGCTAGATTCACATTAGAGAAGGAAATTCAAAGTTGTTTCTGAGAGGTTCGAATTTGAATATCAGTGTAGCAACATTTCTTCAGAGATGAGAAGATAGTCTTCAATGGACTAAGGCTAGAGTATGCCTTGGAAGGAATCTTTAATTTTTTTGCATGGAAATACTGCATGGTTGTAGTATTGGATGACAATGGATTGCTAGAATACATATATTCAGATGTTGCAAAACCATAAGCATCTGATGCCCAAAAACTTGCTTAGTGGAAGAAAGGTGTAGCCAAGGCGAGGGTAATAATCTTGGAGGGAGTATGAGATCATATTGTCTCTAATATCCATGGAAAATAAACTATGTTTACAATGTGGAAAGCACTAACAAAATTGTTCAGGAATAGTAGTTACTAAAGGAAGCTGGAGCTCAACGATAAACTTTGAAGTATCAAGATGCAGAAGAATGACACAATTTCATAATACCTGAGAAAGTTTACACAATGTCATGGAGGGGTCGGTGTTAATGTCCCTGAAGAATACTTGGTAACACTAGCCCTTCTGAGCCTTCCCAAGAGCTAGCATAGTTATCAAGATTCAGTGAATGGGAGGGAGAAACTACCAATTTGGGAGAATTTATGGTCTGATTTGATACAGGAGGAAATAAGGTAGAATACCAAAGATGGGACTTCATCCAAGGGCGAGGATAAAGAAAAAATTGCATGGAAAGGCAAAGAAGGGAAAAGGGAAGAAATCCAAATCCAAACCAGGATCTAGTCAAGGGGGCAAGAAGAAATATTTGTCAAAAACTAAATGCTTCCATTATCATGAATTTAGGCACTATGCCATGAAGTGTCCACACAAGAAGGCAAGCAAGAAGACCTCATGAGGAGTAGCAGGTGAAGCTTTGGATTCATATTTTGAGCTTGAATTTACCCTCATTTTATGCATGGCTAGCACAATGATGGGGAACGTGTGGTACTTGGGATTAGGTGCAACATTCCACATGACGGGAAATAGAGATTTTTTTAGTGACCTGGAGGAGAAATATTTAAAAATGCACATCAATATGGGGGATGATGGAAAGTATAGCATGACTAGGATTAGTACAGTCACCTTTCAGGGGGAGTCGAGCTCCCCCCTCAGGCTCAAGGATGCCATGTTTGTTCTGGACCTAAAGAAAAATCTGGTCTTTGTTACAGTTTTGGAAGACCATGGTTATGATATGATCTTTAGCAAAGGCATTCCTGAGACACATAGCCAGGGACAGGTGAAGCAGATAGAGGTTCATGTGAATAACTTGTACAAGCTAGATGTGGAGGATTGTGTTGCATTGAGAACAAAGGCGGAGAAGGTTTAGAGTTGCGATGTCGGTGAAATTTAGAATAGAAGAATTGGCCATTTGCATCATGGAACTTTGAAGATCATGCAATAGATAACCACAAGCCTTCCCAAAGGAACAGTTGAGCAGCATGATGTACTTTAGGGAAGTACACAAAATCCACATTCCATGATCGGGACAGCAAAGCACATGCAGTCCTGGAAGGGATCCACTCTAATGTTTGTGGACCTTTCTTGATAGCCTCCACTGCCAGGCACACATATTTTGTCATTTTTATTGATTACTTCTCACGGAAGTGTTGGATCTTCTTCATGCAGAAGAAGGATGAGATATTCTCCAAGTTCATAGAATTCAAGGCACTAGTTGACAAAGAAATGGGCAAGAAGGTGAAATCTCTCAAGAACTATAATGGAGGTGACTATGTTTCAAATGAATTTCAAATTTTTTGTGAAAAAGAAGGCATTTGACAAGATTTAATAGCACCCCACAACCCACAATAGAATGGGGTGGATGAGAGAAATAATCGTAGCATTATGGGAGTAGTGAGGGCGATGTTGTATGATCAAGGCCTACCTCTGCATTTCTGGGCTGAGGCATGCAACACAACAATCTATTTGCAGAACTGGAGTCCTCATCGGATTCTTGGCATGATCACACTAGAGGAGGATTTCTCGGGGAAAAAGCCGAATGTGTCTCACTTTAGGATTTTTGGAGCCTCTGTTTACTACCATGTCTCCAAAGAATCAAGGAAGAAGCTAGAGTCGACAACATAATTGGGAGTATTTTTGGGTTACATAGAAACTACACACAACTACCGTGTGTAGTTATCATCCATCAGTATTACAATTATGTGAAGGGATGTAAATTTTGACGAAGATAAATCCATGAAATTCTCTCTTGAGAGGGAACTTTAGATCCCACTAGAAGAGGAACTTTTAGTTCCAAAAGAGGAGCCTTAGGAAGTTGTGGAGAAACCACAAATTGAGGAGCATAGAGTGGAGACAAACACTCAAGCAGAACCATCTAGAGAAGGAAGGAAAAGGACTAGGAAAGTTGAGAGACTAGTGCAGGAAGCGAGGGAGAATGTGGGTGCTCCTTCAAATTAGCGCGAGCAAAGAAGGTAACCAAAATGGTACACTGGCTACATGGATCTAATGACTGAGCTTGTAAAGACTAAGCCATCCTATTTTGAGGAAGTAGTAGGGAAACATATTTGGTTTGATGCAATGGTGGAGGAATATGAATCCATTATAAAGAACAATGTTTGGGAAGTGGTCCTAAGACCAACAAATAAATCAGTTGTGGGTTGGAGATGGATCTTCAACGTAAAGCATGTAGTAGATGGAAGCATAGAAAAGTAAAATGCCAGATTTTTGGCCAAGGGGTACTCTCAAGTTGAGTGGATTGACTATTAGGATACCTTTGCTCCTTTAGAAATGTACTAACCCATCAGATGGGGTTGAAGATCCAACAAATGGATGTAAAAATAGAATTCCTCAATGGATTATTTAGGAGGAGGTGTATATCGAGCAACCAAAAGGCTTTTATACTTTTGATCAGGAGTCTCATGTGTGCAAACTCAAGCGAGTGTTGTACAATATCAAGCAAGCACCATATGCTTGGTACACCAGGATCGATAGCTATCTCACTGGTTTGAGCTTCACCAAAAGTGAAATGGATGCAAGCCTCTATCATATCTTGGTAGAAGGTAAATTCTTGATTATTGTCTTATATGTTGATGACTTGATTTTAGTTGTTGATGAGAAGCTGATCAGATCTTGAAGGGAGTACCTTAAAAGGGAGTTTGAAATGAAGGACATGGGTCTAAAGCACTACCTCCTCAGATTGGAAGCATGGCAAGGCAATGGGGAAATGTTTCTCTCTTAGGGAAAGTATGTCAATAAGATACTTCACAGGTTCTACATGGAGACACCTCTAGCGACCAACTGGAGGAAAGAAGATGCCACTTCAGGTGAGGAAGTGTATGCTATTGTTTACTAATAGTTGGTGGGTTCACCAATGTGTCTTGTGAATACATGACCAGATATGTGCTATGCAGTCAACCAGCTGAGCCAATATATGGTTAGGGGAAAAAAGTTATTTTTTAGGACATCTAAGCATGTTCTACAGTACCTCAAAGGCACTACCCAGTTTGGACTATGGTACAGATAGATAGAGGGAATGAAGATGTGTGGCTTTACAAATGAAAATTGGGAAGGGAGTCCATCAGACCGAAAGAGTACATCAGGTGGAATTTTCAGTGTTGGTTCTGCAGTTGTTTCCTGGTACAACATGAAGAAAATATGTGTGGCACTCATCTTGCTAGAAGCATATTACATGGCTACCAGTAAAGCAACTTGTGAGGCGGTCTAGATGAGAAAGATACTTGTTGGATTGATTGGTCAGATGATGGATCCAACTGTGATCTAATGTGATAATTAGAGTTGTATCAAGCTCTCTGAGAATATTTTTGTTCAGGATCAATCCAAGCATATAAATACATGGTATCACCATTTATGGGACTGTGTGCAAAGGTGCATATTGTTGTTGCAACACATTCTGACATAGGGACAAGATGTTGATATTTCTACAAAGGCCTTGTCAAGAGGGAAGTTCAAGTTCCATAGGTGCAAGATAGGAGTGGTTGATAATCCCTTTCTTACTGAGAGGGAGTGTTAAAAAATGAAGCCAAAATTTTTCAATTTGATTTTGCCTTGATTAAATTGAGAAAATTCAAATTTCCACATAAGCAGACAACTTGGATGATGTTAACTTGTGTGACATGGCTTGTGTCACCCAGTTTACTCAATAAATTTGAGTCGGAGTTAGAGTTCATTTTTGCATGTGTGATTGCTAATTTGTAGCAATCAAGGTGAGTTATCTCAAGTTGTTTTCAGTTAAACTAGTTCCAACTTTTGGAGGAACTAGAGGAAGGCTCGTTAAGCCATGGGACTTTATTCAAACTCAATAATCATCCAGATAACTAATCAATCAGCCCAAAATAGATAGTGCATGCAAATAAATCAAGTTACCCAGTTGAGGTGGAGATTCCAAGGCAGTGTAACATTGGTTGTAGACTAGTCTTGAGTGTATAGGTGTTTCATGTAGTCATATGATCAACCTAAGGAATTGCATAATTCAATTAGAGGAATTTCCTAAATAATAGAGGCCTAATTCCTCAAGGAATAGGGCAAGGAAATAGGAGCTCAAGACGAGGAAAAATTTGACTAAGTCTAGGTCAGAGGCCTTTAGTGAGTAGAGAGATAGGTTGTGCATTTGCAGGGTGAGCTCAATTGAGA
Source organism: Pinus taeda (assembly GCA_000404065.3). Classification (NCBI taxonomy): domain Eukaryota; kingdom Viridiplantae; phylum Streptophyta; class Pinopsida; order Pinales; family Pinaceae; genus Pinus; species Pinus taeda. Next base: position 6,640 of record APFE031436145.1, read on the forward strand.
AAATAAATTGTAATACATCTTTATTTATTTGATTAATGCAAGCAGGAATTGGGGTTTTTAGAATATTTTTTTCCCCGGGAAAAATACTTGTTGCATGTGTGTTATTTCTTCTTGAATTTCTGAGATTTTTGTTCTAAATTATGGAATTAATGTTCGTAGAGCAGTAGTGTAGGTTTGTGTCTTGTGATTTTGATTAAAACTTCATGAGAAATTGCAAATCTACGGCCTAATTTCTATACGAACAAAGAATATTGCAGGGTAAGAAGAAGGCTACATCAGTTAGAATGGTTACATCTATGCAGGTGAAGCGCAATCATAGGAAAGGGTGTGTGTTATTCGTAGTGCATATGTCTAGTGATAAAGGTAAGTATGTTGAGGATGCAAAAGTATTGAAGAGGTACTCGATCTTACAGCAGTTTCAGGATGTATTCCCAACAGATACTTTAGAGTTGCCTCCTCATGAGGAAGTGGACTTTTCTATTGAGTTGTTACTAGGAGTAGCATCAGCATCAAAGACACCATACATGATGAACACACAAGAGTTAGTGGAATTGAAGTTGCAATTGAAGGAAATGCTTGACAAGGGATACATTAGGCCAAGTGTATCACTGTGGGGTGCACAGGTATTGTTTGTGAAGAAGAAGGATGGTACTCTTAGATTGTGCATCGATTATAGGCAGTTGAACAAGGTTTCCATCAAGAATAGGTATTAATTGTCAAGGATTGATGACTTCTTTGACCAGTTTAAGGGAGAAACCATGTTCTCGAAGATTGATTTGAGATCAGGATACCATTAGGTATTCCTTAAAGAAAAGGACATCTACAAGACTGCTTTCTAGACTAGGTATGCGCATTATGAGTTTTTTATAGTTCCTTTTGGTTTGACTAATCCTCCATCTACTTTCATGTGTTTGATGAATAATGTGTTGTGTCCTTATTTGGACAATTTTGTTATTATATTCATTGATGACATATTGATATATTCTAAGAATGAGGACGAGTAGGTTGAACACTTAGTAGCAATATTGAGATTGATAAGAGAACATCAATTGTATGTCAAGCTTAGTAAATGCAGTTTCTTTCAGACAAAGATATATTACTTAGGGCATGTTGTTTCCAAAGGAGGCATAATAATGGATTTGAAAAATATAAGAGCTATCATGGTGTCGGTAACTCCTACGAATGTGGATGAGGTCAAGTCATTTATGGGGTTAGCAAGTTATCATAGGAGGTTCATCATGAAATTCTCATAGATTTCCTATCCTATTACATCATTGCACAGGAAAGGAAAGAAATTTGAATGGACGAAGGAATGTGCGACAAGTTTTGAGCGATTGAAGTAGTTGTTGACAAATGCTCTAGTTCTCAAGATTTCAAATCCAAATAAAGAGTTTGTGGTATGTACAGATGCTTGCAAGGGAGGACTTAGTTAAGTCCTAATGTAGGAGTGACAGGTGGTACACTATGAATCAAAGAAACTAAATGAGCATGAGTTGAACTATGTGACACATTATCTTGAGTTGGCAATGATCATTCATGCATTGAAGATGTGGAGGCACTATCTTCTTAGCAGGATGTTCATTATTATGAGTGATCACAGTGGGCTAAGGTACTTGTTTCACCAACCTAATATGAATTTCACAAAAGCTAGATGGTTGGCCACGATAAGTGAGTTTGACTTCGAGATCAGGTACATTAAGGGAAAATAGAACAGGGTTGTAGATGCTATTAACAGAAGAATACACATAAAACATATAAAATATATAAGTTCTTATGGGATGGATATACAACCCTGGATCTTACAGGCAGGACAGAAAGATGGCAGGTACAAGGAGCTTAAGCATAGGTTATAGTAGCAGGGTACATGTGAGCAGGATATGGATTATCATCTTACAGTAGATGGTTTGGTCAAATTTAGGGATAGGGTCTATATGTTGGACAATAGTGAACTCAAGAAGCTTATCTTGAGGGAATTTCATGTTAATCCATATTAAGGTCATCCAGGATATCAGAATACATTGACAACGGTGAAGAAATTCTACTATTGGCCAAATCTGAAGAAGGAAGTGGCAAAGTTTGTAGCTAGATGTTTGGATTGTCAACTTGTAAAAGAAGAGTGTAAGCATTCAGGTGGCTTACTACAGTCGATTTTGATTCCATTGTGTAAATGAGAGGTCATTTCCATGTATTTCATTATAGGTTTTTTGAGGACATCTAGACAACATGATTCAATTATGGTTGTGTTTGACAAGTTAACAAAGGTAGCACACTTCATTCCAGTGAAGTCTACTTACTTAGCTAGTGATGTAGCACAGGTCTTCATGAGGGAGATCATGAGGTTGCATGGTGTTCCGAAGAAGATTGTATATAAAGAGATTCTAAGCTCACTTCCAGGTTTTTGAAGGAATTATTTGCAGGTTTGAGTACATAATTGGCCTTCGGTACAATTTATCATCTGCACGAAAATGGACAGACAGAGAAGGTCAACAAGATTTTGGAGGACATGTTGAGAATGTATGCCATGCATCAACAACGAAATTGGGAAGAGTATCTTCCACTGGTAGAGTTTGATTACAACAATGGGTATCAGGAGTCACTGAGGATGATTTTGTTTGAGGCACTTTATGGGTGGAGTTGTAATACTCCTATTAGTTAGAGTGATCTAGTGAACAAGGTATTGATTGGATCATATATGTTGGTAGAGATGGAACGGGAAATGTAGGTTATCAAGCAGAATCTAAATGCATCACATGATAGACATAAGAGTTATGCAGATCAACACATGGCATTTAGGGAGTTTCAGGTTGGGGAACATGCATACTTGCACATCAAGCCCAAAAAGAGGTCCTTGAGGATTGGGTCATGTGCAAAGTTGGCATCTCGGTATTGTGGGCTTTTCTAGATCCTTGAGAGGATTGGACCAGTGGCCTACAGACTTGCACTACCTCCTACAGTGAAAGTACGTGATTTTTCCCACGTTTCATTTCTTAAGAGATATGTAAAATATGTTGATAAAGTTATTGATTGGTTTGTATTGCAGGTGGATCCAGAAGGAGAATTCTAGTCGAAACCTTAGTGCATAATGCAGCGAAAGATGGTCATGCTCCAGAACTAAGCAACCAAGCAAGATAAAATATAGTGTAAGCAATTTGGGCCCGATGAAGCTACATGGGAGATGGTTGATCATATGCGGGCTATGTATCCTTCATTGTTTTTTAGTGAAGGAAAATGAGTTTTGGTATATGTACACATTTATGTATAGTTTTTATTGTAAACACCACAACGAGTTATGTTATAAAAATCCAATAAGTGGTATGATTGTTATGTTGTCATGTTTTTAATGTTGGTTTTTCTTTTCAGTAGGTTCATTATAAACACTGCATCGAGCTAAGTTATAAAGCTTCATGGGTAGTATGTTTTGGTCTTCAGTGGTCTTGCTAGTTGTAGGTGTCATAGAACACCGAGGACATTGTTCCCCTAAGGGGGAGGGGCCTATAACAATCCCAGGTTAAAAGTTCATGTAATAAAGTTAATAAAGGCAAAATAATACCAAGTTCATGGGACACATATTCCAAGTTGAATGTTGGGCAAGACATCCTAGTGGGTGTTCATTTGGTTTATTATGGCTAAGGGGAAATTGGTAAAGACATTGGAAAAGGATTTGAAAAGGAAGAGGCATTAATTGGCATTTTATTTATGAAAATAAAGGAAATTAGGAAAAAACGAAGGAAAAAGGTCACAGGTCACATGTGAAGAGGAAACTGAAGGAAAATTGAGGAAAATTGAAGAAAATAGAGGCCTCGTTAATAAAAATCGCTTTGAGGATCAGTTCACAACTTTTGTCAGTCTAAGCTTTAGTCAATTCAGTTATGGAGCTCTCTCTCTCTCTATTCTCTCTCATACTATTGCATACTTAGAGCATTCTTGAAGCACTCTAGCATTGGAGAAAGGAAGGCAAAGGAAGGAAAAGAAAGTAAAGGGAATCAAGGATAAAGCAAGGAATAGTTGCATCAAGTGGCTACAACAAGATTACTTTACATGTACCAAGTTATATGTATGATTTATGTGCTAGTTTTGGCATGCATGGTACATGCATGTGTTTATTTGGTTCTCTTTCTGTCATTGGGATGGGATTTTCCAAGTGTGACAATGGTTTCAGCCTTTCCTTTCCATTTCCGGATAGCCATGGTATGAAGGAGTTCATTCATTGGTTAAGCTAGATTGATGGATGGTTTTGGAACCAGGTGTGGTGGTCTCCGGAAAATTCCCAAGGACTTAGGAATCCCCTGACCAATAATGGCGAGATACACGGTAAAGCCTAAGGGTGGAGATGGGAAAATTCCTCAAGGTATTGGTGAAGAAATATGGATGCATCCATGCTTGTTTAGGGGCTAGTGATCCCTTGACCAATTTTGACTGGATTTCAGTAAATCCTAGTAGTGTATGTTTATCATTTGGGCCTAGGAATCCCTTGATCGGTAATGGCAGGATATGCAGTAAAGCCTGGTTGTATAGATGAGGGATTCAGGCTTAGAAAATCTCTTGACCGGTAATGGAGGTATATATGGTAAAACATTAGGAAGCCTTGGTTGGTTTTGTTGTGAGTCCCACATTCATGCTTGGAATATGTGATCAGGAGCTCAGGACCAAGTGTCGTAAAATGGTCAAAATGAAAGTGCTCAGAACTAGCTCGAACCTAAACGATCGGATAGAGCTCGTCCTCCCAATTCCAGCACCGCAAACGGTTCGAAAAATGGTCGTCGTATGTGAAAGTTATGGAAAAAACAAAATTGCCCAATGACCCTTAATTTTTGAATTTTCAAAAAAAATTAAAAAAAAAAATATTCCGTAGAATATTCTTTAAAATATTCCTGGAAATATTCCAAGGAATATTCCATTTGAACAGCCAATCATAAGTTGCCACGTGGCAAGCCCAGAGGCTGCCATGTGGCCCAAGGTGACATCATCAAAGGCACATACGTTTTTCAAAAATTGGATTTGATTATTCGTGGTTTGAACCCACGACCTCCACTCAACAAAGCCCAAGCTTTACCAACGCGCCACATCCACAGACTTGCCAATATAACGGAAATATTAATATTTAAGGTTTGAATTTTCATGGGCAGGAAAGTTGGGGGGCCAGCCCCTAAGGGCCAGCCCCCATACCATACGACCGTGCTCGAGAACCGAGGGCCATAACCAAACAGCCAGCGCGAATTCCAAGGATAACCGCCGAGCCAACCAACGTGGTCACATGCAGATTTGGTGGGCAGTTAAGTTTCAGTTGGCGGATTTTTTGGCGGAGCACCAAATTTGGATGTCCCGCCATAATTGGCGGAGCTCCACTAAAGTTAGCTGGAGTTCTTTTAGGGGAAACTGGCAGTTTTCATTAAATGGCCATAACTTTGGCTAGGAAAGGTAGTTTTGGACGAATTTTTTTTTTTTATTTTGGGTCTCTTCGACCTTATAAAGCCATTGGAATAGGTTTAACAGCCATTTGAGGTCATTTTCAAGTGTTTTAGCTTCGTGGAAGTTTAAGGAGCCACTAGGGCCAAATCAGTTTGAGAGCTGCATTAGGAATTGTGCAGCCAGTGAATGTGGAATGAAGGTCATTCCTGAAGGTTTTCAGCATTCTAAATCTATTTCTACAGCTCTTTTTTCCTGTTGAGGCATTCTTCTCACTGTTTAGCTTCACGGAAGCTTTCAGGGCCACTAGGGCCATTTCAGTGCTTGAGCTGTTTGGGGGTTGTGTTCATCCGTTTTTGGTGATTCAAAAGCCTATGTCTGCTATTTTTGACCTTCTGAGTCTAATGGTAGAGGTTTCAAAACCAATTTAGGTCATCTTCACCTCTAAATTCTCCATGCAATTTTAAAGGGCCACTAGGGCCAATTGGGGAAAGTACTATTTCAGGTACAATTTCATTGTTTAGTGCTTGGGAAAGAGCATGTTTAGCTAATTACTATCTTTTGATTCTGTATTTACAGTCAGATATGTCTTTTGAGACACTCATATTCTTGTATTAGCCTTTGTAGCATTTTTAATACAAGAGGACAAGCCTAGTTGGAGAGGCTTGGTCCAGCAGATGTAGCCCAGAAGGGGTGAACTGCTTTATCATTTTGGTGTCTTTATTTGCTGAAGATGATATGCTAAACTAACCTGATATAAAGTGTTAAACATCAAATATACATAACTTGCATGCACACATAATCTCCTATTCAGCTACAGAAAGTTAATTGTCTTATTCCGCAAGATATCAAACTTCAAGTATGTGCATGTCAAAGACTTCTAAGTGTTTACTTTGCTATTTCTTTAGGAAGAGCCTGTAGAGGGCCAGGTAGCCTCTGGAACTCATCCTCTCTTTAGAGGTGAGATGTCCGGTGAATGCCCCTACAGTCTATCTCTGTATAAGAAATAGGAAGTTTTCACCTTTTTAGAGATCACTTGGAATGTATAGCTCACATTTGCAATTATAGGAAAATGGATACCTTGCACCCTTAAACAAGTACAGCCCATTTTCAGATCAGATGGTATCAGAGCTCGGGTTGAGCATTAGATTGTGCAAAAGGTGTTAAATCAGTGTAAGATATTGACTGTTTTATTTGTTGCAAATGGTTGCTTGAAGAAGGAGGGTTTTTGTTTGACATTTGGTTAAAGCTTGTCATTTGATTGAAAGCTTTGAGAACTCTTATTTGGAAGTTTCTTTTGTTTAATTGACCATTTACATAATGTCAACTTCTTCCACAAGTGAAGGTTCCTCCTTCACAAAATTCTTCAATGATGACATGAAGAATGAGTTCCTTAAGGTGAAGGACATGGTGCAGATTCTCATTGAGGATCAAAGAGAAAGTGTTAAGCTTCAAGCACAATTGTTGCCTATGAAGGATGAGAAGGAAAAAATTCTCCAAAGACTGCATGACATGGAGAAACAACTCCTTCAATCTCAAGAAGCTTTGTCCAAGAAAATGCATGAGGATGAGGTAAATCATTCAAACTTGTCTTCAATTCCCTCAATTGAAAAGTGTGTTGGTTCTTTTGAAAAACATACAAGAGGTATGGGGTCCAAATTAACGTTTAAGATGGGCTATCAAGAAGGCAAAGGTTTGGGCAAGCATGCACAAGGCATGGTTGATCCTATTTCAGTTATGGAGCGACCCAAGAATGTTGGTCTTGGATATGAACAGTTTAATGGTGAAGAATTCAAATCCTTGAATGCATGTGATGCAAATTTTAAAAGAACCTTTATCCCAAGCTCTCAAATGAATATATGCCAAAATTGTTTTAAGAATGATTGCCATTGTTTTAAGCCATCATTGTAGCAAGTAGAGGGTAAACATGTTGCTTATGGCAAGCATGAAAATGTAAACCATTTTCAAGACAAGCACAGTGATGAAAGTCTGAAAAGGAAAGTTGTCTCCTCTACTAGTTCATCGTCTCTCGAAGACAAAAAGGATGGACATTCTATGTAGCAAGAGAGGAAGTTTTGTTGCACATTTTGTGGTGGATTTAACCATGTTGCTTCAAGATGCTGGTTGAAAAAGAAAGCACACATGAAGCAGATGAGGCAAATAAAACCTTCTCAGAAAGTGCTTGAAAGTTGCACATTTTGTCAAAAGAAGGGACATCATGTTTCTCATTGTTGGACCTTGCATCCAACAAGTCATCCAAAGCACATGCAGCTTGAGGACAAAAACATTGGCACAAGTGGATCTATGGATTCCATTATCGATGTGGAAGATTCACATGAAGAACTGCTGCTGCAACAAAAATCGCCATTGAAGTGGCTTGGTAAG